>JADKLZ010000687.1:6394326-6405900 GCA_021533235.1 Biomphalaria straminea
TCAAACCATAAATCAACCCGTCCCTTAGTTAAAGTGATGTAACGGTTTAACCTGCCTTCAGAGATGACGTGAGTGAACCCCGGCCCAACACTAAACACATGCTATCCTATTGATTGTAGAGCTCCATTTACTCGGCCTAACGCTAAACACATGCTAGCCTATTGATTGTAGAGCTGTATCTACTTAACACCACCTAACTCACTGTCCGTAGAATTTAATTCCAGTCATCTATAGCACTTAACTTATTCGATCTCTGTAATGATGGTTAAGCGAAATCACGTGTCTTCTCCATGATGTTTGAATCTCACACTCTTGAAAAAAAAAGCATATTATTATTATTATTATTATTATTACTAACAACAACGCTCAATATTAGTATCATTAGGTGTAGGTTTACAATTACAGTATAACCGACAAGCATAAAATTTAATCGATTGCTTCCCATGTAGTAGAGTATGGTACATGTTGTAGTTATAGTCTATATGCATGTGCTTGCTTCTTTAAAAATCAACAAATGAATGATGATTCTTTATTATTGTGGCACAAAGGCATTTTCACATTTAGACTTCAAATGAGTACAATTAATTAAATGGACAAGCAATGTAAGAATTTATGGATGATACATTTTTAAAGCCGTACACTTAATTTAATTCTACAAAAAAAAAAGAAAACTGTATTCGTTCCTTTTTACTATGAAATGTCCAATAGAGTAATGTTTGGTTCTAACAAAAAATTTCCTGTTTGGCTATCGGTTTTGAAACGGAAAAAAAAATTGGATTGTATCCCTTGATAATCTGTTTGTGTTGTCTTATTTTTCCTCAGAGAATTTCTTCCCATTTATAATTGATACTAATGCAGATTTAATTAATTTAAATCGATAAAGGAATCATTGCATATGAATAGTGTTGACGTGTGAAAAAAAACCCAGATGACCGACGCTTCCATGAAGGACTAACAGTTAAGCTCATCGTCATTTCAGCGAGATAGTGCGCGAAGTTGGGTTTTTAAAGAAAACAGCAAATTCATGTGATACTATTATAATTAACATTTCTGGATAGATGATTTTTGTTAACATTCAAAACCCCGAAATTAAAACAAAAATACTCTCAGATGGATAGGTTGACACAGAGACACACAATAACATTGTTAATATTTTATCAGCACTGTTTAAAAAAATACAACCATTGTACGCTGCCTTTAATGGATAGATTTCTGCGTTCATAATAAATGTGTAAGTAAGATGTCCTCATTTTGAAAATAACAATGAACATTTTATTGACCCCTATTATGCTCATATACATGATATTAGTAGGATATATAGCAGGCATGTCAAACTCATTAAGGAATATGGGCCGCATAAATAACTTAGTATGACCTGAGGGGCCGCAGCAAAAAATCAGTTCTAAAACAGCCTACTAGTTTTATGTAAATTAGAAATAATACATTATAATACAATAATTAATGGAATAACTGTCCCTTAGCTAAATTTGTAGTACTATTATTACACATTATTTTCTTTGTCCTGATGCTTGACATCTTTTCTGTGATACCATTTTATTAATGTCAGGTTGAAGTTTGTTTGCCACTGACGCTTTCATCACAGATGACAAATTTTGATCAGATTATCTCGAACGGTGAGGTGTTCAAATAGCTTTTATTATGGAAAAAAACTGCTCACAGAGACCTGTGCATGCAAAAATAGCTAGAATTCTAGCAGTAAATTTCCGCAGTTTAAGCAATTTAACGAACTTTTCAGGGTAAATGACTGAAAAAATTGGCACAGTCATTTTAATATTCTTCTATTTCAACTAAGAACCTGACTTCTATCAGTTCTAATTGAACATTTCCAGCAGCATTTTCACATTCAAATCAGATCTCGTGATCGAGAGACTAAGTGCACTTGAACTTGGCTTGGCTACCTAGAAGGAGGTACGAGTTTCGACACCCGACTCGGGCAGAGCGCCTAAAGGTAGCACGAAAACCAACTCCTAGATGCCCCCTCTCCCTACTTGTCCACAAATGAGATTGGACCATAGATCTCCGAACATGCTATAAGCATGAAAGTAGCGCTATATAAAAGCTATAATAATAATAATAGTAATGATGCACTGGAGATTAGCAAATTTAAAATTAGAATCAGTCTCTCTTATTGTTGCAACTAACTTTGCATCAAAACCATTTCATTTCATGGTTGGTGCGCCATACATTTGTTAGACTAGCTAGCTTTACCAAAGATAAATTTTACTGCATTTTCACCTCCTGTCATTTCTCAAAAATCATCCTCGCTTGTTAGCATAGAACAGTACCCAAGTAGTTCCTGGTATATGTCAAAATTCCTGTTAAGGCCCTTATGAATATAGCCAACTGTGCTACTGTGGCTACACCCGTTACGTCAGTTGACTCATACAGACCCAATGAAAATAATTCAAAATCAGCTCTGTCGTTCTTTAATTGTTCAAGCAAGCTGACTGACTAGTCATTTATTCTATCTTCAACAGTGTCACTAGTTAACGCTATTTCTTTGAATGCTTTCTTCTTTTTTCTCAATAAATGACTTCGGCTTTATCGAAACACTCCTTCATAAAATCACATTTATTAATTATTTGAAATGGCTTGCAATGAAGTTTGACAAAATGTAGCTTGTTTTCACTGCAGACTCACCCTCGTTGTTCAGTTAAACAAATACTATTTTTCCATTCAAGTAGCTTGTCACCTCTTGTTTTCCAGCGTAATAGTGTAACATTATTTTTATAATTTTTTAGGTTGCCAAGCGGGCCGCATGCAAGTTTGTCGCGGGCCGCATGCGGCCCCCGATCACCCAGTTTGACATGCCTGATATATAGTGATTCTCATCTCTTTCGCAATCCTTTGTTTTCCCTATCCAATAGAATCTCTTATAATAGCGTGGCAATATTAATTAACACTAGTCCTACTTAACCAGTTAAAGCATTACTTCCTGCGTTTAAAAAAAAAAGAACCATTATGATTGAACAAGTCTCGTTGATGAGATGTAAGCTACAATATAACGTTTTCAGTATGGATCTAGAGTTTAACATTGTGTTATCTTTTTACAAAGCTTATATCAACTCACTCTGTCTGTCTGTCTGTCTGTACGTTTCTTCTCACACACCCCATTCAAGTTGAAACTTTGCACAAATATTCATTGGCGAAGACAGCACGCGAATCAATAAAAAACGTTCACCAATTAGTCAATCAATTACTGGTAATTATTTTCTTTGCTACCAACAAGGGAAAGTAATCCTTCAGTATTCACAGTAATGGCTAAATATGTATTGCTCTGTCCCCTTATTTTTATTTGGCTACGTTTGAACCATGGATACGTTTTAGTTTGTATCCGTCTTCATACAAAAAAAATTCTAATGACTCGTTACTATTGAGTAGCTAATTGAAAACCTTCCAGACGTTCTGCAAGGTTGTTAACGCCGGAAGTAGTAATGATCTTAAGACCATCATTACCTATATATACAATGCTTCCAATGGCATGCGTCTCAAATAGCTTCGGGCAGGAGGGGCTCGTTAGCCTTGGTTGGCTACCTATCTAAAAAAAAAAAGTTCCCCTTTCAGACCTAGTGGTCTATAGGGCAGATGATGTAAAGGTCATCTGATTCTGTGGCCCACGGTTAACGAGGGTGTCATGTGGCCAGCACAACGACCAACCGCCTTTACTTTTCCCCAACTAATGTCAGGTACCCATTAGAGCTGGGTGGCTACCTATCTAGGAGAAGGAAAACTCTGAATCCAAACCTCCTCTGCCTTGCGGCTATACCCAAACGCGGGAAAGACTTCGGGAGACAAACCCTGAGGAAAAATCAGGAGCTGGTGACCCTTAGGCAGGTTGTGGCACACTGTGCTACAGCCTGGCAGAGCCTGCGGCGTTACTGATCCCAAACATATATCGCTTTATCTATTTATTGCGTGTTTTAGGCGCAAATGACTTACATTATGTCATAGTATCGTATTTAAAAATATGTTTAGGTTTAAGAACATTACTAATTGGAAGTATTGCAAATATTTAATTAGTAAATGTAAAAAAAAATGTCCTAGAAACATGTTCAGGACATGCACTGGGTGCACCTCCTGTGTGTGTGTGTGTGTGTGTATACTAGCTGCCAACTCTAAGGTATGGGTATCGACTTGTTTTCTCTACCAGCCCACAATAGGGACAGCTCTCAGTCGAGTAAATGTTGCTTGATAATATATGGACTGAAGTATGAGGCGGATAATGTTTCCCCCCTCTTGTGTGCGTGTTGACACAGTGTGTGTGTGTAAAGATCGTGTGTGTGTGTGCTGTGGTAATGCTAGGTATCGAGCCGATCGATTATATTGTTGACTGCTGTTCCCTGTCCGAGCCGAACCAAGCTGTCTACACACCCTAACTTCTTATCCTTCTCTACACAAAGATTTCTAATCTAAAATCAAAAGCTAGTACTGTGTCTACACCAATCTGTATTCAGTGCAGAGTACAGTAGCCGAGAAAGAGTAAATATGATGTAAATGTACCTTACCATGCCATTTAATTGTTGTAAAACGTTTGGCTTCTGAACCGTGGTGTCTCGGGTTAGAATCTCGACGAAGACTGGGTTTTTCAATTTCGGGACTTTTAAGGGCGCCCCTGAGTCCTAACACTTTTTTAGTTGCTTCTTTTAAGGCTAAAAGTAGAAAACAATGTATTTTTCTACCCCCCCCCCCACCAGTTATGCAATAGAATACAAAAATGCACGTATTGAATACAAGAAGCACGCTTATATCCCTATGCTGTAAATCTAATTATTCCTTCTTTTTTTTTCAACAGAATTAGGTCAGTCGCCATTGTTAAAGTACATAAGAAAATGTGTTTTCTCCCACAAGAAACTTTATTTAAAAAATACACAAATGTTAATGTGTGTGTTCGTGTGCTCTAAAACGGTGTATTTAGTACCTGATTTTAGTTGAAGAAACTTAAAGACAACTGGTCGTTGTGCTGGCCACATGACATTCTCGTTAACCGTGGGGTACTGAAACAGATGACCTTTGTATCATGTGCCCCATAGATCGCAAGATGAGTAGGTAAAGGGGTGTTTTACTTGTCCATTAAATGATTCTCTCTTGAGTGCGAAACCCTTACTTTCGGAATCATACGATAATACTGGTGACGTTATGTCGGATCTTCACGATTTCAAACCTGTTGATTAAAACAAGCATACTAGTTAATTATATAGTCATGCACACATTTCTGAAATGTATTCCATAATTCTATCTACAAACGAACGCATTTCTAATATAACACATAGGCGTCTTTTCCATTAACATAGCTTAAAAAGTGATTGCTAAGATTATAGCATACAGATCTTCTACATTGTTAAATGGTTGAGATTAGATTACAACCAATTACACAGGAAGCCATGGCGTAGTTTTTGGAAGATCACTGAAGTCATTGGGCGTGTGTCATAAGTGGGGCCTATATATCATATATAGTACTAACTTTGGAATCAACAATATTGAGTGACAAGCTGTTGATTTGAATATTACAAGTTACAGTAGAAAAGGTGGCAGAGGCCCCGCATATTAGGTGGCAAAAATAAAGTATTCACTACTAGATGTTTCTGCCTTCAACGAGTCGGGAAATATACATATGCTCACTTTAAGAAACATCACAAACTGTCTTAGTACCTTTGGGTAAAATGACTTTTCGTCAGTTTCAAAGATATACATTGATCTTTAAAGCGAAATCCTTATAGGGTGGCGTTAAGTATTTTCCATACTACAATATTTTTTAATTTAAAGATCATTTAATCTTACAGAATTTTACATGGGTACGAAGATTCAACTTTGACCCACACGTTTTATCAGTGAATCTATTATCTTATGGGAGACTATTTCAGTTCTGTTATTTTTGTCATCATTAATACAGTTACTTTTTTTTTTTGGGGGGGGGATCTCAAAAATGTGTGAGGTGGTTTTTGTAAGAATGCGCAAAGTATTTTTTTTTTTAATTCTTCAACCGAATATCCTTTTTGTGCCCTTTTGGGGCTCTAAACTCTTGTCATGTCGTATAGAATATACCTTGTGCATTTTATGTCACATAAATGACAAAACAATATCTTATACTTTTGTCATGAGTGGGAATTCATAATTTGTTTTTCATTGTTTTTTTCAAAGCTTTCTTCTGTCTGTCTGGTAAAAAGTGTGTACACGTTATTTCTCCCGCACCTGATCTCGGGTCAAGTTGAAACTTTGCACAATTCTTCATTGGCAAAGACAATACACAAATCAATACAAAAAACAATTAGTTAATTAATTACTGATATTAATTTTTTTTTTATACAGACAAAGGATATTAATTGTTCAGTATTAAGAAATGAAGCTAAATATTTAGTGTTTTGTCCCCTTAGATAATTGTACACACTATTTCTCCCACACCGTTTCTCGGATCAAGTTAAAACTTTCAACAATTATTTATTGTACTAACAAAACATGAATCATTTAAAATTTAACCATGTAGTCAATTAATTATTTGTAATTATTTTGTTTGATATCAAATACGGGAGATAATTTCTCGTTATTAAAATATATTGTTGTAAATGCGGAGCTATTCCCCCCCTTTAAAAAGGTATTTTTTTAATAGTTCTCCTCTTGCTTTACGAATCTTGCTAATCGCCGTTAAACTACTGTTTGAGGGGGGGGGGGGGACTACAGGACTCAACATTTTAAGACTAGTTGTTTGGGGGGATGACTACACGATTCAAACCTTTATTTGCCCATCATATTTACTTTCCATTATGGTTTTTATTTCGTGGCAATACCCTTCGAAACCTTCAGTTTGCCTCGTTTTCTAAACATGCCTTGATAGTTAAACCATGACAACACTTCAGACACCGTTCATTGGTTCTTTGAGAAGAATGTCCACGATAGAGCTATTCCGTGGATACACCCTTCAGATCTTTCATTTGCCTTATTCATTCAACATGTCCATGAAAGAGTCATTCCGTGGCAACCCATTGCTCAGTGCCCATATGTTTTCTACCAAACTCTATTTGGAATTATTCCGGCTGTCACTCCGCTGGGAATTATTTACACTCGCGGAAAGGGACTGGGCGGTGGTGGTGGCTCAGGAAACGAGAAGCTAACAATACGTATAGAGCCTTTGTATGATAACATTTATTATCTTTGTATTCCGTTGCAGGACCGTGTGTGTGTGTGTGTGTACGTGGGTATGGGTCTTGTGATTATGTATGTGTTTAGGTCCTGCGATGACTCATTGTTTGAACAAATATAAGTTTATATCAGAAAGTCTTCGCTCAGATGGCATGATTTCAATACAACTAGATCTGTTATTGTCACCAAGAAGTATTTTAACGAATTTACAGTACAACAAACTTTCAATACTTTACAGTTTAAAGTAGCCTAATAGGGCCTACGTACATACACTTTTTTATTGTTACTTTTAAGGGTGAAAGTAGAAAATAATTTATCTTTCTGCCCATCCCCGCAAAGTTATGCAATAGTATAAAGAATGCCCTTATTGAATACAAGAAACACGCTTAGATCTCTATGTCGTAAATATAATCATTCATTCTTCAATTCAACGGAAGTATATCAGTCGCCATTGTTACAGACATAAGAAAATGTGTTTTCTCTCACAAGAAACTTTAACAACAAAAACATACACAAAGGGATATGTTTGTTTGCTCTGAGGCAGTGTATTTACTTTATATATCATAATCCTGAAAACGAGGCTTGATTTTGGTCGATCAAGTGATTGGCGTGATCTAGTCTTCATTTCTGTTATTTCTTATCTTATACAATACAGACGTTACTTCAAAAAAGAAGATGATTACGTCCTACGCGTCATGCATTCAGTCATGCATATTAACCAATGACTTAAATTCTGCCAAGTCACTGGTTTTCCTGGCTAGCTGAGGCAATCCATTCCATGCTCTAATAGCGATAGGGAAGAAGGAGATTTTGTACAAATTTGTCCAAATTTGGGACGAGGAATGTGCCTTTTTCTTTGTGTCTTTCTGAGTATTTTATTAAATTTTGTTTTTGAATTTGAAGATTATGGTTCACTTAGAGCACGCCCAACTGCCTAGACTTGATTTAATTAACAATCCACGATAACACTTGTATTCATAGACCAAACTCTCTTTAGAAATCTTCGCTCTAGAAATCTTTGTTGATACTAATTATTCGTAGATCTAGATCTATCATCACAACGGCTTTGTCTGCACGAGGTGCGGAAAAATATTTAGGTCGCAACTGGGTTTGCATAGTCACGTGAGACACTGCACTCAACCTCTTCGCAATCGAAGACATTACCCATAGTCCTATATATAATATATATATATATATATATATATACATAGGTCTGTGAGATTACCATTATTATTATTAATAGCCAAAGTCGTAAATAGTAAACAATTGTTTTAACTTGTATAGTACATTTTGCTTTTAAAAAGAACACAGTTGCACATCATAACAAACAAATATTCTAATAAACAATAAAATAATGAAATACTCAGAAATACGCAGGTATAGATGAACATTTCTTATTCCATGTGCTAGAACAATTTCGTACAAGTGCTTGTTCTTCCCTAGTGCCTTTAGAGAATGGAATGGGTTGCATGAATCAGCCACGATTTTGACAGAGTTTAAGTCATTTATCTTTAAGTCATGCATGACTAGATTTCCACATGAAATGCGTAGAATTAGAATTATTTGAAGTAACATCTGTGATATATAAAATAAGATAAAGTTGGTTTTGCATGTAATATATGGTCTTCTTGTGTATTCTATACCAAGTTCCTCTGCGAGCGCTCGTAGAAGAACGTATTCACGCCGTCTACGTTGTTCCATTCAAAACTGCATTTCATACTGGCCTGTGTGAAATCGCATCATCAAAATAGTGAATAGGCTAATCACTTGTGGTTTTACTCGTATCAGGAAATGACTACTTGACCGAATTGTCTATTGATGTCGTCTGCTGTGGACACGAAGTTGCCAGGTTTTTAGGAAAATGCGGTAAGAAAATCAAGGAAAAAAAAAGGATGTTCTACATTTACTTAGAATATTAATGGAGTTAGGCCTGAAACTGTTGTCTCAACAGTAAAGATTCCTAATAACTATGTAACTAAAACATTAATAAATAGACTGTCTATAATTATTGGTTTTTAAAGCCTTCCTTTTTATTAGATTAATTTAGAATGACATGGGAACACGCGTTGGACGTAATCATCATCTTTTTTTTTTTAATTATTATTATTTTGAAGTAACGTCTGTATGTAATAAGATGAGAACGAAGATGTGATATTGATTTTTTGTAGTCTAAAGATAGAGGCATGCAAATATCTCATACCAGATATCTGCATAAATGTGTCTAGGTAACAGAGCTTAGTAATTACCTATCCCTTAGTCTGTGAACCGTTGGGGCACCAATTAGACCTGTAGACCGTCTTTTTCCATTCCACTCTGTCCTTTGCTCTGTTTAGAACCTCTTTCAGTGGCAGGCCCGTCCATTCTTTTATGTTGTCCTCCCACCGCTTTCTCTTGTCTGCCTCTTCTTCTTTTTCCTGGTACTGTTCCCTGTCGGAAGACTTTGCGAGCCCCGAAGATCTTGTAATATGGCCATAGATTTTCAGTTTGCGTTTTTTTTCACGGTAGTTAGCAGGTCATCATGGGGTCCGATCGCTGCAGTAGCCCTGTCTCTAATCTCTTGGTTTGTGATGCGGTCTTTGAATGTGATGCCTAGGATCCTTCTGTAGCATCTGAATTCCATTGCTAGAATCCTCCTCTCTAGCTCTGCAGTCAGCGTCTAAGACTCACAAGCATATAGAAATGTGGCCATGACCAGTGATCGCATGATTTTGGTGCCGAGGGTTAAGCCTTTGTTTTTCCATATTGGCTTAGTAATTACTACAGCGAAACAGAAATATTTTTGGCATGATTTGAATAAAGCAAAATTCCTTGGCCGGTCTGTAGCTTTGTTAGGACATGAAGATATCGTATGGCCTAATATTTTTACAAAGCTTATTCATCTGTCTATCCTGGCAAATAAGTTTGAACACGTCATTTTTCCTAAACCCATTCTCGGAATAAGTTGAAACTTTGCACGATTTGCAAATACAATACGAATCAATAAAAAAAAAACAATTAGTCAATTAATGGTAAATAATTATTTAATATGATACCACAACGGAAATCAATGCTTCAGTATTCACAGACATGGTTAGATATGTAGTATCCCCCCCCCCCCTTATTTTATTGTTCACCTTATTTCCCCCACACCCATTCACGAATCAAGGGGAAACTTTAAAATAATTATTTAGTGTACCTGAACAAAAATCATGAACCAATTAAAAATCAATCTATCAGTCAATTCATTATTGGTAATAATTTTTATATCGAACAAGGGAAATAACTTCTACACCATTGAGATATGTAGTTTTGAGTGTGTTGTTCTTTATTTTAGATACGATTTTCTTAAAACAAAAAAAAATAATTTTGTTATCACTAGAAATCACTTAACTAGAAATTTAAATCGATAATTTTTTTAAAAATTATGCTTCGGCACACCCACACCATAATTTATTTATTTTTTTACAATGGTAATGAAGGGCTGGGCATGGTATGGTTTAAGTACTTTTATAGTACACGATGTCAGCCTAACGGAGCATTCTTTGTATGGAGAATGAAGTATATTGTGGTCTGTAAACAGCCGGGAACTCTCTATTGTTGACTCTAGTGTTATCAGTCGTTTCATCAACTTATGTAAATGTCCTGTGTAGACGCTAGATGTACACATCTTGATGGAGGGCTCACTGTGCAAGGATATATCAAATTTTTTTTAGGGTGGTGTCACTTATAACCGAATCGTTCTGTTTCAGTTGTCGGGATCAGTAAGGGTCCCCTGGTCCCACGGGATCACAGTTCCATGGATAAAAACACACCATTTAAAGGAGGGAGGGGGGGGGGCGGGTGAAGAAATAAATGGGTCACTGACACGAACGGATGGACGCGTCTGCACACGACATTGTGGTATTGGAAAGGGGGGGCGGGATCTTTGGCGTGTCTCCTCTTGTTATTGAACTGGCCAAGTTCCTTTTATTCTCTCCTCTTGTTTTAACGTCGCCCCCCCCCCCATCTTGACTTCTACCAATAAAGTATTAATTTATATTCGCCACCTTGACTGTTAAATATAGAACTCGGCAGTGGCGACACACAGTTTACTATAAATATAATTTTACCAGTGGCATTAACTTTGGATTCATATATGCATAGACCTTTTTATAACCAGTGGTTGTCATTAGGGCACTACCGTGTTTTACCTAGGGTCTCAATATTTCATACGGACTATTTGCCCATCTGTGAAAAGCTAGTCGTACAGTCTTTATATAAGTGACGCATATATATTTATATTTATAGCCCCCCCCCTTTCAACTCTTTCGTCCTACTACCCTCCTTCTTTCCATGCCCACTCTATTATTGTCTCTCCGTCATTTCTCAGTTCACTTTTATGACGTTTATATTTAATGAGTGTGTTTTTACATTGTACACACAATCTTTATATGTGAATGG
>JADKLZ010000687.1:6405910-6422155 GCA_021533235.1 Biomphalaria straminea
TTTTGAGTCGAGGAAGTCACGGGGTGGCGTTGGTGGTGACTATTGGCAGTAGCGATGGGAACGCATCGAGGACCGCAGTTCCGCATGACTGACTGTCACGCTGATTGATTAACTTTATGTGACGCTCTCTATTTTTTTTTTCAAGTCCGCCTTGCGTCGCCACATTTGATTTACTATCGCAACACATCTACATTATATAGAGTCAGTCCCCATTTTGCGCTGGCTATATATATATGTGTGTCTGTGTAGCAACAATTCGCTGGCTAAATATATACGTTATATATATGTGTGTGTGTGTGTAGCAGTAGATTGCTAACGTCATAGATTATAACTGAACACTTCTATGACAATGGTGTAAACTTGGCCTCTATTTGTCTACAGTTGAATGCAGCCAAGCTCTTAGCTTACATACAAGAAACAGGAACAAATGCTCTGCAATCTTCTCGGGAGATCCAATGGATTTAATTCAAGAAATATTTGGATTTTATAAAGACGACTGTTTATAGTGGCGAGGTAAGTGAGATAGACACACACACACACACACATATATATATATAGAGAGAGAGAGACAGACAGACAGACAGACAGTGAGATTTGGTGGAGCTATCAGGCTCTGCTTATAGTGAGTGCAAAATGAAACCGCTGACGTTCGGCTCCGTTGGACATGACATCTTTCTGAGTTATGGCGACAAACTAGTTTCAAATCATTGATCGTTTTCGTTCAAACCCTGTAGTATAATGATAGGACTAACTCATTAAATTTTAGTAAAACTTGTATACATGTGTGACTACGCTTCGGATATCTCTGTAGAGTGATTTTATCATCATTTTATTAATTGTATGTCTTGTAAAATTCTTGTAAAACTACTTTCGCATTCTTGTGTATCTACTGTCGTTTTGTTGTCTATCTATTTGTAGAATACCTGTGTGTCTATCTCATGGTCTATCTGTAGAATTCTTGTAAATTTACTTTCGTTTTCGTGTCTATAAGTAAAATATTATTGGTAGAATATTTGGTACATTTTTTTACTGAATGATGTAAAACAGTATCATCGATTTCCTCAACACTTCTATATTTCATCAAGTTCCACTACTTGAAGTGGGCAATATACTTCTTGAACATACATACTGGGGAGAAATCATGCGAATAGGAAGCAGGAATCAATACTTTTGCTGCACTAGCAATCGATTTCTTTATTTATTGATTCTAGAAAAGCCGGTGTATGAAATGGGGAATATTGTCACGCATTCGTTGTATCGATAATCGCTGAGTTCGATACATTTGAGCCAAGGATACACTGGGCGAGTTCATCAATAGTTCTTTATAATTCATCCTTTGTCAGAAGTGTCCACGCCTGCTTACGGTTTTTCATTCCCAGCGTTCAATAAATGATGCCAACTAAAAAAAAAGATATAGTTTAAAAAAAAAAACAACTTAAGTCGTCCTGTTAGTGTATAATATTTTTACTATATATTTTCATACTCGTGGAACCAAGTTTGTATACTTTGTATAGCCTGTATAGTGAGGTGTTTGCACTTTGTATAGTCTGTATAGTGAGGTGTTTAAACTTTGTATAGCCTGTATAGTGAGGTGTTTAAACTTTGTATAGCCTGTATAGTGAGGGGTTTAAACTTTGTATAGCCTGTATTGTGCGGTGTTTGCAATTTGCATAGCCCTTATAGTGAGGTGTTTGCACTTTATAGCCTGTATAGTGAAGGGTTTAATCTTTGTATAGCCTGTATGGTGAGATGTTTAAACTTTGTACAGCCTGTATAGTGAGGTTTTTTAACTTAGCATAGCTGTATAATGAGGTGTTTAATCTCTCCTGTGTAGCCTGTATAGTGAGGTGTTTGCAAATATAGAAAGTGAACGTCTGAACTACAATTTCTTACTGCTATTGTGGCATGTGTGAATGATTGCTGCAATACACCCAAGCTCAACTGACAAGCCAAAACAATTGAAAGTTGCCAGGCGTTTCCCCCTTTTTAAATACATAGACCAAAAGTTTGGAACTCGTCCCCCGTTAAGCTCAGACAAACCACTAGCTTCACTACATCGAATCTAAATCTCGCGGTGGCTGTGTTCTAAGGCACTTAGCTTTCCGGCAAAGGGTCTAGAGCTCGAACCCCAACGAAGACTGGGATTTTAAACGTAATGATTTGTAGGACGCCCCTGTGTCAAACTAACTCTGATGGGTTCGTTGTGCTGGCCACATGACACCCTAGTTAACCGTCGATCATAAATGAAAACTAAATTCATGAAGAACATCAAGACTTGGGTACCGTACTTAAAACTTTAGAATTGGGTGGCCTTTTAAAATACTTTTTTTTTTATGTTTGTCATGTTCTGATAGTGCCTTGGGTTTGTTAGCAGCGTTATCTACATTAAATTCGTAATAGTCTTTAGATCTAGACCTACAACATGTATCTTCCACCAAGAACTAAACGAATTGTCTTATCATTAGCACTGTAAGGGGATATATCATTTCCTGAACTTTGGGCTTCACTTGAATTAGTCTTGAGTCTAATGCATGGGATTATATCGGATTTCAAACATTTGATACTGCCATCGAAATACTTATATTGACATAATGTTACCAGTTTTACTCCAAAACTTATAATGAAGACTACTATCTATATAATCTATTGTTTCGGTTGTTAACTTTAAAATGTGTCATGTTGATAGTCATGTGTTTATGACTCTGGTGTGAATACATTAGGTTGTCGGCCTTTGCGCCTGTGTTATAATCTCATTTTCAACTTTGAACTCTCGAATCTCGAATAGTGGTTGAAGGAACATTGGGTCTCGGTCAAATCCAACATATTGCTTGGAGTAATTAAAAAACTAAAAATAATTTCGTCGAGAATTTAAATTTTGTTTTTGTCAATTGATGTTTTAAAAAATCGTTATTTTTATCAATTTGAATTGACTGTAGTGACTGTAGACAATATGATACCAGCATCACGCTCATTTTTATTATTACAAATCAACTCATGGAATTTAATCAATGACATAATTCAACCATTCGATGTTACACCACAGGGCTTCCATAGGCTTCAAAGTATGCGTGTCACTTAGACTAGATATGTGTGTAAATGTCAATTAAAATGTGTTGGCTATCTAATCTAGTACGAATGACTGGTGGGACTAGGTCAAGGAGATACGAATTGACCTAGATATGTTTCCAGTGGAATACAATTGTTGTTCAGTGTGGAAGAAAAAAGGAAGTTTAGGCTTATACATTTTTAATTTATAAAATATATTGTTATGTAAAAACCAACAATTTGATTATTTATTTTTTAACTTTTCAATCATTAAAAAAGAACAAACTTCCTATTTTTCCAATAAATGGGTTAATGAAATAAGAATTCTACATTTAATTTTGCTATTATCACGTTATAAGCTTACGTTCACGGACCTATATGTATATATATATATATTATTAATAAAGGTCAGTGCCATAGACATAAATAAATATAGACTGGCCGATAAAAGAAAATCTGCTGCCGAGGACAAAAGCAGACGACGAAAAGAAAATCTAAATCGACCACCTGCAGACAATGGTTTTGCTTTCCCTGGATGTGGCAAAATATGTAGGTCACAGCTGGGGCTGCGCAGCCACGGGAAATACTGTATTCCTCATTAATCTTCGGACTCGAAGACAAGCCTTATTATTATTATGAAACGAGAAATTTGTGCCTTGCAATTTCGTGTTCTTTATTTATGTCTATGAGTTTTGTTTAATCTCTAAGACTGAAGATCATGCAATTTTCCATCTGTCAGAATTCGGAAATCCGAATACAATAGATATATTATACATGTTTTCAAGTTACATTTCCTTTTTCCAGTCTATATTTATTTATGTCTATGGTCAGTGCTCACATCTAAACGCTTGAAGATGAAAAGACTCGAAAGACAAGCCTTTTTGTTATTATTATTGTTTATAGATGTTACTAGAAGATGTCAAAATGCTTTTTAAAATCTAAATCTATATGCAAATGAAATCAAAAGTGAGAACATTGGCTAAGAGTTGGCTATGACGTCATTGAAATCGGGCTGCTATTGTGGGGCGTTTTGTGTGTATGATAATGCAACGAATTGGTGAAACACTTAAAGTTTTGTACCCATAATTTTGTTTTAAGTTAGTTCGAAAAAAATTCGTATATTTATTATAAAGACAAATACAGCAGACACTGTTCTTGAGGAACAAATGTATTATCAAACCTGCAGCAACTTTTGTTTTACGAAACAATAGATGCTCCAAGAGATCTTTAATAAATATTTTCCGCTTATTTTCATGAACTCATTTGTGGTCAGCCAGAATATGATAATATGATGATATGTTAACTTGTTTCTCGAAATTGTTGTTTTTTTCCTACGTACAATAACCTCAGCCTTCCACAGTATGTCGGTACCTTCTGTCAAAAAGGAAATATGCTTATGATTATTGTTGTATTACTTAACTCTGTCACTCCCAGCGGAGAATAAGACAGAAACACATTTTCATGATAAAACCACTTTTTTTTTTTACATAAAGTTTTGCATGTGACCTGAACCCAAATCCTCCTCCTTTTTTTTCCCTCCACGATACTGATGTTCTCATGAATTGCTTTTAGAACTCGTTCATTGTCATTTCTGATTCATATTGTTGTAACCCTGCCTTGCACAAGTGCTTGTGGCGCGCCAGAGCGCACTAGTGAACGAAAGACAGGAAGAAGAAGTGTTGTGGATCCAGCTAAAGTCAGAGTCTAAATAGTCTGTGGCTGAGTTCTGTCCTATGTGTTACACGAAGAACTGTTTGTGGGACCTGGAATGACACTGGGAAGTGTGTCAGTGGTCTGTTCTGGTAGGGAGAAGGACTTAAGACTTTAGACTCATTAGTTCCTGTGACTTGATAGCTGAAGTCCATGCCTGATAGCCTGTTAGTTTTGTAGTGTAAATAAACGCCTAGTTAATTGTTACTTACTGCCTTGTGTTGAGTGCCTACCTAAATTATTACATTGGTGTCAGAAGTGGGATCTAGGTATCTCAACGAAAGGATAAGAATGAAAACGCTTAGGAAGCTAGAGGAACTTAGCTGTAAACAGTTAAAAGAGGAGCTCCATGCCAGAGAGCTGAGGATTTTCTGTGCCAAAGAGAAGATGAGAGCCAGTCTTCGACAGAACCTGGTTGATGAAGGGGAGGATCCCGAGACCTGCCTTGAGGTAGAACCAGATATTGGTGAGTTCCTGGATTCGATGAATCATTCTTTGGACAAACTGATACGTAATGTACAAGGCCAGATCAATTCTTTAAGAGAGAGGAGTCCAACATCATTCAACAACAATGAATCGTTACTCATTCAAGAAGGTGGCTGTACTGGTAGTTACAAACAATGCGTCGATCTTAACAAGAAGCACACAGATGAACAGAAAGAGACAGTAGAAGCAATAGAAGAAGTCTGCTACGCGACTGAAACTTTTGCTATATCAACTTTTTAATTTGTGAATTGCGTTTGTGTGTACTTTATTTATGTCTATGAGTTTTGTTTAATCTCTGAACCTGAAGATCATGCAATTTTTCATAATTCGGAAAGCCGAATTCAATAGATAGGCCTATACATGTTTTCAAGTTACATAAAGTTACTTCCTTTTTCCAGTCTATATTTATTTATGTCTATGAGTTTTGTTTAATCTCTAAGCCTGAAGATCATGCAATTTTTTAAAATTTTCATAATTCGGAAATCCGAATACAATAGATACAAAGGTTTTCAAATTACATTAAGTTACTTCCTTTTTCCAGTCTATATTTATATAGAGTCTATTTCAGTATTTCATCTGTTATGCAATGCAGATACGACTTTTTTAGCGGCCCCCGTAAGCGGAAAAGCCGCTATTAGGTTTGTGCAAAATGTCCGTCTGTCACACTCAGGGCGCCAAAACTAGAAGACATACGAAAAATATTTTTTCACCATTAAATGCGGCTTGAAAAGTTTAGGTGCAACGGCTACTTTTAGTTTTCTAAAAGGCAAACCGTTTAATTTATAAAATTAATTATGCAAGCGATTTTTAATAACAAAACAACAATTCTGAAACAATTACGTAAATGTAAGGGAGGAAATGTTACTAGAAAAAATGCTCTTGACATGTAGATATCACGCACATTTTTTAAAATGAACTTTTAGCAGCGACTTTCGTGTACTAGCGTAAAGCCCGGCAATGACATGATTCTAAACTAATTTCTTAAATTTTTTTAAAAAATCAGATTAAAAAAAAATTGTTTAGTGCCCCCATTAGAATGAAACAAGCATATTTTTCTGCGTTTTGTCTGTTGGTTGGTCTGTCCGTCACGGTTAGAAAAAAACACTAAAGGCTTTTGAAAATATGATTTAACCTTTACTGTTCTTTCAGAAATATTGCGATAGTTTAAGGATGGGAGCATACAGGAATTGAGCCAGGGACTTAGAAGGAACATTCGAAACATCTTGCGAATAGGCGGATCTGATAGGGATCCGACTCCGACGGGGGCCGCCTCTGTGTATCACACAAACTCTCTTTGTAATCTTGTTTATAATGTGTGTACATAACTTCATACGTTTGCGCTTTTCATAGTCTATGTTTACTTTGGTATCATATATTTTATATGTTTTAGTTTCTTTTGTTTGTTTTTTTAATATTTTTTCATATTTTTTTTTGTGTGTCAATCTATCATTGAGTGTACCAAACAATGCAACGTTAAACAAGTTGAAACACAGACAGTGACAAATGACACGCTACATCCAGCAGGCCATGCTATAAAGACCAGGCTTTAATCCCACTCATATCTTCTTATCGCGTAGGCCTCTACCATTTAGAATAGATCCGTTGGTGCAACGTGATAGTGTTGTTTGTTTTCGGGTCTATATTAGAGACAGCCAGTGTTTTTTACGGCTTTGTTCACCTCTATTAGAGCTATATATAACAGACCCAGAGAATCTGTCTGCATGTATCAGAAATATTCAATTTTTAATAAGTCGTTTAGAGATGTAGATCTAGATGTTTGTTTAGTGTTTTTTTGTATGTTTGGCTTAGAATATATACTTATTTAGCAAAAACAACAAGCTAATTCTCAATTTATGAACTATCCTGCATCCTTTACATATTTCAATAGAAAGCTGTTTTCTTCTTCTTTTTGTTTGACCTCCCATTCAACAAATAGATCTACTTCATAGTTCTATATAATTCATGCGCTTAGTCGAATATAGCGTTTCACAGCGTCGAGAACGTACTTCTGGTAGCAATTTCCAGTCCGATGAGAATATTCAAAATAAATTTCCATATTAGCGTCAACAGTGATGAGAAAGTCCGATTCTAGTTGTGGTTTTGCCAGCTGAGATCGGTTTGTGAGATAACGGAGATCGCAAGTTGACTCTACAAGATTTGGAAATGAGTTTTATCTTGCTTGTCATTAGTTACGTTAAGAAGTCTTTGGTTCAGGAAACTTAGGACATGGTCAAATGCTTAGTTGATTTTTAAGTTGCAGTTGTGGCTTTAAAGCTGTAACATTACATCTAGCCTTTATCGCTGTGGTGTTCACAGTTTTCTGTGACGGTCCAAAAATCACCTAGCTTGCCAGTACTGTATTTTTTTTTAGGGTAGGGGGGCATATTTTCCTCATTCTCAACACTGCAATCTCACTCAGAATCTTTAGAGTGAACATTCGACGTATCAATGAAAATATCGTTAAAGTTGTATTAAAAAAATAACAGCATCACAAGGTCACGTGTGCTGTGGATGTTACAGTTGGAATTCTGGTCTTGAATGGTGGATAGATGCTGTCTATTTATCTCTAGCACCATTTGAAATCAGTGCTTCCGATGTGTAAGGAGCTACTTGAAGCAAATCAATCCTCATAGTGCTGATGGTTTAAAACATGCAATTTAAATTACGTTTGTCTATGAAGAATGTTTCTTTACATTGAGATCTTTCGTATAGATGTCTACACCGCTGGCTTTCGAGACAATCCGTAGATATAATACAACAACTCATCGTTCTGCATTCCAATAACGCTGTTAGTATTTGTGTGAATTTCATTATTTATACTAATTGGTTTCGGTGACTGTTAAAGAAAAAAAACAATGAATGCAATGAAAGAATGCATAGTCCTATTTTTGTTTCTATTTCATTATTGGATATCGTAAAAGTATACACACATATATATATGAACATTACATTAAAACTTTACAATTTAGGAGACAAACAGCAAAACGTGGCACATTTTTTTTTCGAAAATTAATGAATGTAGATCTAGTTATTACGGGTTAAACAAGAAGCATATAAAAAATTGTAGCTTGACTATGAAGTTATTTCTAGAGAACTGTTGGGCATGAAACCTGACTTCTGTAGCAGTGTCCTAGCGCATCCAAAGCTGTATATCTGGAATTGCTTTCCAGTTTAAAGAATTCCAAAACTACACCAAGATTACTGGTCTTGAACATCGAATATTTTCAATCACCAACAAATGTCCATGCTTTTGTTTTTGTTGTTCTAAACAGAACCTGGGATTATCAAATTATCAATAGTATTATTGAGAAACAGTCAAAACATTGACAACTCTGGGACACCTTGTTGCCAATTGAATTTATTGGTAACATTAAATGTTCAAATATTTTTGTTTTAGGAAAGGGACCTCACCTACTAGTTGTGTTTGTTTCATGCAGCCGTTATTTGTGTCTGTAATGTAGGACGAACTTTTCACAACACACGTTCCCATCTAGCCAAGGGAGGTCATTCCTCATTATTTGAGATCAAAAGTAACACGGATCAAAATGGCCTCCTTGGCCACGACGTTTCAAGTGACAGAAAACACGACAGAGTTTGTTCTTAATCTTCTTATCGGGACTTCAACAACATGCAGCTCATTGTGCAGGGTAAACTTGCATGTGTAAATAGCCATTGATTCCCAACCAATAGCTTGGACAATAAAACATGATTAAACACGATTACTAAGAGTTTTGTGTGAAAACACAAACTCGAACGAGGCTCCCGAAGTGGTCCACAAAGGCAGGTAAAATGCAGGTTTCAATATTTTTAGCACGACTATCAGAAGCTAATCAGCTATTAATTACAAACTATTAACAACCACTATCTTACCTCCGTTCATACTAGACCTAAATGGTCGATATTATTGTTAGGCCTGCTTAAAGCATGATACCTCAGGGTACGTAGATATATTAATGTTGTAATTATTATTATTACATTGTTAATATTCCTATGTATTCAATCAACTGATTGTTAAGAGAAAAAGATGTGTTTCTGAGTGAGCATGGCTTAACGGGTGTCACGGAATGATCACGTGATTAATGTTTGGTGCCGATCTCTCAGTCATGACCTCTGGAAGAATTGCTTCCCTTCGGTCAATTGTCGAAAAGAGTTTTGTGTACTGAGGATGGATACACACATATAAGAAATAACACTAAACACTGCTTAGTAAATCTTGTTTTGAAATGTTGTTAACTTTCATAGATACAAAATTTATTTTGTACTCTGTTCATTATTAGTAGCTAATATAACAGAAAACACGCCATTTAGTAATATAAACATTTTTTTCGGTAGATAACAAAACCGTTAGCATACATTTTATTACCAAATACAGAAACATCACCTGTTTTTGCAAAGCCAATAAACTTACTCTGTCTGTCTGCTAAAACGTTTGTACATTTTATTTCTCTCGAATTTCGAATAAGAGATATAATGTCTACATTATTGAAAGATACAGTTGTAAGTGCGGAGTTCTTTCCCTTAAACAAGATTTGTTTCTTTATATATATATATAAAAGGATTTCTATATTTTGCTTGTTAATTATTTTCCTCACAGCTATGCGAGGAGGGGGGGCAACTGAGGGTTTTAACTAACCTTGAATACATGGGTGGAAATAATTTGTATAAATAAAGGTGTCAATATGACCATCGCGTAGAGACATTTTCCTATCATTACCGTAATGCACTCAAATCAGATGATGTAAACAAAAGGGGGGGGGGAGCTGTAATAAATACTGTGTAACGTTTCAGGATTAAATAACAGCTATGAGGTGGATCAAAAGAAATCGAAAGAAAAAGATTTAGAGGGGGTGATGGTAGGGCCTAGCCTTTCTTTCTTTGCCGTTTTTTTTCCAGTTCCTATTTTTACGGTGGTCAGCAGTGTTTACTAACAGTTGTCAACTCAAACAGGTCTCTGCTCTTTAAAAAAAAAATCTTTCGTTGTGCTTATGACGTAACCAGATAATGAAGATTATACAATCAGAACACAAAATTATCAATAAACGTTTTAAACGTTTCATGCCAACAGGATTAGACTCCCTTGCAGTGTTTGGCCAGATTTTTTTTTTAAATGTGGGGGGCTTACTCTCGAATGTGTAGGCCGTTGGAACATGTAACAAAAGGTCTACTATCAAATAATCAATTAGCCAATGAATGGTTTCATTTGGACCAAACACTTTATTGGCCACCAGTTGGCCAGATTATTAAAACCGGAAAACGATTCCTTTCTAACTATTTCAGGTCACATGTTTATCAACCTGTTAAAATTAGAAAAAAAAAATTATAAATAGCTTAACTAGGAGACAAAATCAATTACTTAATATTGTTTCTATCCCCGCTGCTTCTACCGGGGCTGTGCAAGGACGCAAGTCTATTTTAGGTGGAAGGAAGGGGAGTAACTCGGGGGGTAGGGGAGCAAATCGTTTTTTTTTTATTTCGTGTATAGGGTTTATTTTTGGCAGAATTTGTTTTATTTTCCTATTTTGAGTTTATGAGTAATATAAGTCTTGAATGGATTTGAATAGTTTGGAGACTACAAAGACGTGAATACTTCGTTATACCTCTCATATAAATTACCAACGTTGCGCATAATCTTTGTTCTAAAAAGTACTATTTTTCTACCACTTCATATTAAAATTATTGACTGCCTAGTTATATGAAAAATTAATTGGACATATATCGAATCGTGCTATTTTGATGATAACAGAAGATAAGCAAGGGACTTATCTAAAGTGTATTTTCAAGTTATATGTGCTGACCTCTTAACTCCATCACAGAAGGCGAAACTAAAAATCTCTCCTTTGTCTGCCTTAGTTGTAACAAAATAAGTAGGTCATAACTGGGTCTGAGTAGTCACGTGAAATGCTCCACTCGTCCTTAATCTCATTCGCCTTATTATTAATTCTTTTTATTACAATTTGGAAGGAAGGGGAGGCTAAACATCAGCCGAGCCTATATAATCAATGACCCACCTAGATTCGGGAAGTGTTAGTCCTGCCCGCTTGCAAGCTTGCATTGAGAGGTGCAACAGTGCTGATGACTTAAAGGTTTTGTCAGAAGAAAATACACTTTCACCATTGACTTTATTACAGAGGAGATATTCGTTGTTAATTTTGTTGCATTCTGGACGTAAAAAAAAAAACCTTTATAGACTAAATAAATCTAAAATCGGTCAAGGGCAATGTCCAGCTGGTCAACTGCGCGTTGTTGTGTTTTGAAGGCGAACGGTGGCTCTGGTATTTTTCTCTCTTTCCCTTACCTTTAACTCTTTCTCTCCGTAATTATTTACCACACTCTGGTGGAATCAACGTTGGTATCGTCAGTCAGGAGAGAAGGAGTTAAATGAAAGCAAATTATTAGGCACAGATCTAGATCTATCTCCTAGATACTTATAATACTGGATGGGAAAGAAATCAAGTTATTCAAAACTCGTAAGACTTATTGGCTTGAACTCCGCTAGTCTGCAAAAATTGGGCGTGTCTGTGTGCACAAGACAGTGTGTTTGAATGCGTCCGTGTGTCGGCCAATGTGTAACGTTTGAATCAATTAATAGTGAGTTATGGGTAAACCACAGACCTACTTATATTGTGATCCAGGAATTCGGTCTCGTTTTTTTCTAATACAAAAAAAAAAAATGAGGTATCAGCAACTGGATCTGGTCTATTGATTGGGTGAGAACAGGCTTCGTAGTAAGTACCTGCGGCGGGTTTTCCCGTCTTAAGTGGAGCGTGTCGATCTCCGTCACGTAGTTACGCCTGCCTCAATCAAAACACAAGATTAGCTAAACTCCTGATGTAAATGAGTGTAAGGGACGGAACTCACTCAATGCACGGGTGGGAAAAGTTCAAACGGTAAAAAAAAAACGAGGGGACATAACTCAAGGTGTATAACTTTCAGCATACGTCGGCGTACGAGCATGTGAAGGTTGCTTAGGTCTTCAGTCTATCTTGAGGAAATTCACCATAAAATGTAGAATGTACATTACGATTACTTCACTATATACAGGCCTTTCTTCTCTTTCACCTCTAGAGTTACGAAAACATTTATTCGGTATTTATCTATTAAGATTTTAGGATCAGTCCAACGGGAGCACGTTATCCTGCCTCAACGTGGCGCTCCCGTGGAAACGGCTCACTAGAGGAAGTGGCTAGGCGAAAGGGTAACAAATATGATTCCCGTGGGAGTGCCCATGGGCGGACGAGAGTCTGCCCCTTCACGGTGCGGATTTGTAAGAAAGCTCCCACAAACCAGTCACAAATCCATGCGCTGTTCCTCAAGGGACCGTCTCATCAATGGCGGATTCCGCACAGTTAGCTTGGTACAACGAAGGTAGATGGTGGAGGCCCCCGGTGCCACCGAGTGGTATTGGAAACAGCAATGCCCTATAAGCATTGACTCGGGTCTCTTCCAGACAGGCCTGTGGTCCGCAGGTTTTTTTTTTTTACTGTTTGTTTTTGTTCTCGGACGGATTCAGACAGGTTTTTTTTTCAAACTTAGAGCTCGAAGAGCCTTCGGCTCAGCTCTTAGACTATTCACAGGGATCAGTCCAATAAATAGAAGATACATTTCTTCATTACTTAGGAACGGAAATTCCTTGGTAGTGTTGACTTCAGTACATTTTTTATGTTATTGATTTTTTTAATTAAAAAAATCGATTACCCACCTTTGTAGTATATTTATAAAAAGGGATTGTTTAAAAAAGTATTAAGCATAATTAATAATTTAAAATACATCAATGCAATACAAATTCCACTATTTTTTTCTTAAGAGATAATTTAAAATGTGTTCCAAATGGCTAGGATAAAGTCAGAAGCAATATTTCTCCCTAGACTTGTTGGATTAAGCGATTGGCTTCCGAACCGGGGATCCCGCGTTCGATTACTAGTGAAGACAAGGAATTTTAATTTCGGGATCTTTGGGCACCCCTGAGTTCACCTGACTCTTGATACCTGATTGGTATCTGACCGTAGTTGAAAAAAAAAAAAGTAAAGGCTGGCCACATGACACCCTTGTTAACCGTATGCCACAGAAATAGATGACCTTTACATCATCTGCTCTATAGAACACTTCTGAAAGGGGAACTTTCCCTTTCTTTTTTTTTTTGTTGTTGTTGTTTACTTGAGACGGTTTTATGTGACTGATATCGCCCTTAGTAATCTAGACGTGTAGACTCAACGATTTTTCTTAAGAAAATGTTTAAACCATAGACATATATCAGTTTTAACTTTGTCATTTTGGATTTTTCTTGGATTATTTTTGTCTTCGCTTTTTTTTTTTGTTTCTTATTTTTAAACAACAGACGTTCATCTGACCCATATGATCTGACAAAAAAAAAATTAAAAAAAAGAAAACGAAAACTAATATGTTCTAGATAAGTCCATGTTCACAAGAGATTTAAATTCTTCCAGGTCAATGCTTTTCCAGAATTATTCAGACTTGTTTTATGCTTTGGAATAACACTTCTCTTTTAAAACCTAACTGTGGGATGTTTGTAATTGAAATTATCAACAGATCCTTCTTAAAGAATAACAAAGGAAAAATCTGTTGATTTTATGTGTTATCGACTGGCCTGGACAAAATAAAAACCTGGCTACTTTATGCTACGTACCCCCCTTCCGAGATAAGAAGAATGTGATGGGCTACTTGTATAGTAGTTTTACAACTTTCAATTTACTGACATGTTTTATTTCATAGGTTATAAGTCTAGACTTTAAAGTTAAATTCTTGTCTTTTTTTTTTTCTTTTGTCCTTCCTGTGTAAGACGATGTCCTCATTTTTTGTCCTCCAGCGGGCATAGAGATGTTTTTGTTTGAAAAATGTTTTACATGTTTCGGAAATTCCTTCAGAGTTGAAGATAGTTATTTCCTAGTCCAAACCTCCCGCAGGACGACGGGGGATGGGAGCGGGCAGGGTTTGAACCCGGGACCATCGGTAAATCGATACGACAGTCCAGCGTGCAAACCGCTCGACCAGGCAGCCATCCGGATGTCTGTTAACATAGTAAGCGCCTGCGTAGTGATCTTCATTACTCCGTATATCATGAAACTAGAGAAAAGTCAATAACGATGTCATATCTCCATTTAGTTTCTAAACATGTATGAACAATGTTTGGAAGAACTACAGCGAACCGTTCAATGATGGTATTATGAAAAACAAATAAAAAATTATTAAAGTTAAATCAGAACAGGATAGTAAAATACAAATGAGCAAAATGAATAATACTATCGGAACGAGGAAAATAATTACGGAGAGAAAGAGTTAAATCCATTTTTTTATAAATTACTCAAAACTTTTATAAATAATGAAGGAAAAATATAAACTCTAGTTGTACAAATTTTAAGCGTTATACTGTGAAATCTTCACAATACCATCATGTGTGTATGTGTGCGCTAGATGTGTGTCTGTCTATTTATTTGTTATCAGAAAATGTTATGTTTGGTATTGAATTATATGAGAATGCATGCTTTGTTTGCACAACATAACATTAAAGTTGGGATCAAATCAACGTTGACATCGTCAATTAGGAGAGAAAGAGTTAAAAAGAGGCCAGTAATTTATTTTGTTTCAGGTGAAGGGGTGGTTGGAGGGTTATCTGACTAATCCTTACAAAGTTTTATTTGAACATTTTCTTTGAGCTGCTCAATGTTCCACTGCTTGCGTGTGTAGCAACAACTTTTGACTTCCACTGCCAGATTTTATGGAGTGCAACAAGAGACTTATGGTGTTACCAGTAAGGCAGAAACAAGGTTAAAGTACAGGTCTCTCAACTGTTGAAACACAGAAAACTTACCCTGGACCTTTTTTTTAATCACGTTGTTATTAAAAAGGGCCCGATAATTCTATAGCCATTGCGAGAACACAGCATGTATTGAGGGCATTGTCTTTAGAGAGACAGAAATGTGTAATGGGAGGAATGAACACGGTGTATGGCGAACTTTATCACCGTGACAAAATTACGTAAGTAAAGACGTATCAATAGCAAATATTTAAAGATGTGACTGTCTTAGTGCCGAATTGTGTGAATAGTTGCCGGGGTCACTAGGAAGTACCGGTACTACTAATCAATGCAGTCACCGTAATGACGTGAGGTCTATAAATGGTATTTTATCAAAACCTTCTCCTGCATAAATATCTCGAATCCTAGACATTTTGAGTTTATAATGTACCGGTACTTCTAGAGTTTAGTATATAACCTACTTCTTGAGTCTTATTAAATACGTCTAGAGTTTACTATATACTTTTTGAGTTTAGTATACACATATATTTTCAGTTTATAATATACATCTTGAATGTATGCTTCTTGAGTTTAGTATATAATCTACCTCTAGAGTCTAGTATACCGGTAACATGTTGAGCTAATTATACACATCTGAGTTTAGTATAGTTTACATTAGTTTACAAACTACTTCTTGAGTTTATTATAGGCCTATACATCTATCTTGAGTTTATTAAATATGTCTTGGGTTTAGTATATACTTCTTAGGTTTAGTGTATATTTCTTAAATTAGTAGGCCCTATAGTATATACTATATAGTATATACTTCTTGAGTTTATTATATACATCTGAAATTTGGTATATAAATCTTGGTAGTGCATATATACTTCTTGAGCTTAGTAGGCTATATAGGATACTTTTTCAAGTTCTTGAATTTATCGAATACATCTTGAATTCCGTATCTGCAATGAATCTGCATCATAAGTTAATATATACTTCTTGAATATATTCTTCTTGAGTTTAGTATTTGAAGTAAGATGAGTCATTGGTTAACATGCATGACTAAATGCATGACGCGTAGGGCGTAATCATTTTCTTTTTGAAGAAACGTCTGTATTATATAAGATAAGATAATTTTATTGTCCCAATCGTACACGCACACACACACACACAACCAGAGATTGATTACAGTCTATACGAGCTCTATAGCATTGGCAAGGTCTTCGATTCCGAACATTGAATGGCAAGGTCTT
>JADKLZ010000687.1:6424811-6461291 GCA_021533235.1 Biomphalaria straminea
ACTATCTCAGATTGTGAAAGTGCAGGCCCTACATTCTTAAATAATTGTTAGAACTATCTCATTACCTTAAACTTGAATGATTAGTATCCATAAGAGGGGGAAACATCAGCTGTCATTTAATTCTTGTCCAGCACAGCGCATCTCAAATTAAAAAAAAAAACTTAAATGACAGTTGACCGTGGCTGACCACGACCTAATCACTTTTCTATTTAGTCGTCTTCCACGTCTCTCAATCACGCATCCTGGACATAGGCTACAATACTGACCAGTGAAATTATTAATTTTGGATCTCACCCACTCTCTCTTTTTCTCTCTCCTCTCTCTCTCTCTCTTTATATATATATATATATAGAGATGCGTGATTGAGAGACGTGGAAGTCGACTAAATAGAAGTGTTTGAAGTGTTTCTTAAATTCGTAACATGTTAAGACTTTGGATTTACCCTGTAAACTTTGACCCTAGCATCTGAAACAGTAATGTGTCTTATAGGGTTCTGAAAGTATAGGTAGTAAAAGTTGTTTACTTTGGTCGTGGTCAGCCACGGTCAAATGTCATTTAAGTTGTTTTTAAATTTGAGATGCGCTGTGCTAGACAAGAATTAAATATATATATATATATATATATATATATATATATATATATAAAAAATATATATATATATATATATATATTAATGTTAAGATTATTTGGTTAAACATTTTAGACCCACGTAGAGAGAAAACTGCCTTGACGTCCCACATACAGGCAGGCTCTTAAATAGCTTATTGGAATAGGGCAAACATTAAGGGACATTCGTCATGACATGATCACAGATAGTCGCCCCCTTCCCAAACCTCGACCACTTCCTTTTTTTTTTTGGGGGGGGGGGGCTATGGGTGTCAAATGTTGAATTATGCTGAGAGAGAGGTGACTGAAAATATCTCAGGCACTGTAGTCACTTCCTAACGTATCTGATAATTATTGCCACAACTGCTTTGTTGGTCTGTATTTTGAGTTCTAGTGTCGTAAACAAATGGTAACACCGTTGTCCCCCCCCCCCCCAACTATTAGAGTAAAAAAAAAACAACTCAGCTGACCAGCATTATTCAGTCAACTTCTGATAGTTCCTCCCGACTCCCTTTTTTTTCCCAGTACGTTATTGATGGCAAGGGCAGTAACACTAGGCTGTATAAATATTCATTGGTTAATTTGAAAGAGTCGATGGAGCTACTCGTTGGAGCTCAATGAAATCGATCATACACACGCAACATCTAGCACGCATAGACACACATCTAGCGCACACATACACACATCTAGCACGCATAGACACACATCTAGCGCACACATACACACATCTAGCACGCATAGACACACATCTAGCGCACATATACACCAACACAGTTGTGGTTGCAGTGTCCACAAACGACTAGAAAACAAAAACCAGTTCACGGCAAGGATTGTATGTTGGAGAAATGGCTCCGACATAATTACTAATTCCAACCTCAGAAAGCAGAGTACGATTTTATTGTAGAGTGACCCTCTGTGATCTTATAACATTACCTAAAAATACAATAGCATAAATATTTAGCGGACGTAATTAGTAGAAAATGGTTAATACTTAATCATTTTATCTTGACTAATTAATAAGATGGGCTTACGGACTTTTTACTTTAAGATCTTCAGAACTGTGATTACAAACACTGGAGCAATGTCCTTCTTGTATGCAAATATCTAGAAATGAAACTACCAATACAAATCAGCTTCTTCATTTTATTACATAAAAGGACAGACTTAATGATCACTTTGTATTTATCTTAGTTTGAATGTACAGTGAAACGTTGACATGTTTTTCTTTCAACATCAGCAACTCTTCCCAATACTCAAACTATGTTGGCTGGACGATGGTTATATATGAGGATTACGGTCATTTCGACAATAGCCACTATTATAAGAAAGTTTAAAATCTTTCTAGTCAGTGTACACAATGAGCATGTTCGAACGGATATTTAGCACTCTTTCAGAATTTATTTGTTTCATCTTACGTGGACCTACATGTGGTACTTTGTAAGACTTCGAGACACAGTTTTTTTGGCAGCACTTTGCGGGACATCCGAGACACAGTTTCTTTGGCAGCACTTTGCGGGACATCCGAGACACAGTTTCTTTGGCAGCACTTTTCGAGACATCCGAGACACAGTTTCTTTGGCAGCACTTTTCGAGACATCCGAGACAGTTTCTTTGGCAGCACTTTTCGAGACATCCGAGACACAGTTTTTTTGGCAGCACTTTTCGAGACATCCGAGACACAGTCTCTTTGGCAGCACTTTTCGGGACTTCCGAGACACAGTTTCTTTGGCAGCACTTTCACCAGCGTTTCATCTCGCCAAGTTCTTTTTCCTATTTCATTTCGGATATAAGTCTGAAAGACAAGAGAGACAATAAAGAACTAGATCTATTCCTTGTTGACTGAAAATCTGAGGGTTTTGTATTGAAATTTTGGCTTTTTTTTTAGTTTTTCATTGGAGTCTTGGCGTTTATGCTGCAATTTCTTTCTTACATTTTTTCCTGATTAACATATCTTTGCATGAGTATATCAGCTGTTTATTTTGATATATGAAGACTTTTAATTTGAGTACGTACTACCCTCGCTAAAGATGAACTATAGAAACACCATCCTTACTTTGCTTACTCAGTAGATCTTCAACTAACCAAGGAAACATTTACCTTTGTTTTTGTTTTTTGTTTTGTTTTTGACATTTAGCAATGGCTGAGTGGTGAAGCACTTGGCTTCCAAACTGGAGGTCCCAGGCTTGAATCCTGGGATTTTTTTATTTTGGGATCTTTAGTGCGTCTCTGAGTCCACCCAGTTTTAATGTGGACCTGACATTAGTTGGGGGTAAATTAAAGGAGGTAGGTCGTGGTGCTGTTTATTATATGTCTCATTAACAGTGGGCCGTAGAAACAGATGACTTTTACATCTTCTGTCCACAGTTCTATAGAAATGATGGTCTGAAAGGGAAACTTTATTAATATTGATAGCACTTTGTTAATTTACTGAAGTTTGGTTTCTCTGTTACTTGAAACAACTTGTGTTACTTCAAAACTTCATGGAAAACTGGGTTTATCCTAGTGATTAAATAAATACTCAATGAAGTCTTGTCTTTTGTAGTTGTGGTTGTTGAAAACTAGGTTGATCATAGTGATTAAAAATCCTCATGCTGATACAATTAGGTCTTGTCTGGTGTGGTTGTTGAAAACTAGGTTTATCACAGTGATTAAAAATGCTCATGCTGATACAATAAGGTCTTGTTTGTTGTAGTTGTTGAAAACTAGGTTTATCATAGTGATTAAAAATCTTAATGCTGATAATATGGTCTTGACTGTTGTAGTTGTTTCACAAGTGAAATCGGATGTATTATGGATGTGATTTATTGGATCATAAATTCCTATTGCTGGATTGGTCCAAGTTGCAGTGCTATTGAAATCTGGTCCATCTGATCAACATCTATGCTGAATTACCTCAAGGAAACCTGGTCTCTTCTGGTGCTTAGATTTTAAAAAGGGTCTAGCACCATTTGAAATCAGTTTTCTACTGTGGTACAATCGACTGAGATGTAATCTATATTTCTATCACCAGCTACTGTCTCATGACCTGGTGTAAGACTTTCTGGCAACAAAAAAGTGCAGCTGTCACTAAAGGCTTCAGTAAATATTCAGACCAGAGAGGCTCGTTTAATTTAATAATAATAATTTTATTTATAAAGTGCTGTTAAGAAATAAAATGTAGGCTCAAGGCGCTGTAAAAACAATAACAAACACAAACATGAGACATGACAAACTAATCTGAAAAAGTTCTAAACAGATAGGTCTTGATGTTCTTCTTAAAAGTTGTGTAGCATGTTGTCTGTCTGAGATCAATGGGGAGTGAGTTCCAAACCTTTGGTCCATGAACTGAAAAAGCCCGCTGACCGTAGCTTTTGATTATTTATTGATTATAATCAATTTGAGGACAACTGATTACTGATTACTTCCAGGACTTGTTTTTGTTGTCCTTTAGTAATAAGTAAATAATGCATAAAATAATACAAATTATAACATGTGTAGAAAACATGCCATCTTGAAACATAATTTCACCAAGTAATCAATAATAAAAAAAAATGTAAGCAATCCTCATACATTACAACTGTATGCTGGTGTATTAAAGATAGTAAATCTAAAATGTATTCCCCACCATGTTGTACAATTCAATAATTATAGTCTTTTATGTCTTTTTTTAAAAGAAGAAGTTTCTAAGTAGAAGTCAAACAAAGGCTATATTCAGAAAAGGAATTTAAGAAAAAAAATATAATAGACATTTTTCAACAATCTCTAAGAAAGTATGTGACTTTTATTCTTCAATCTAGGGATATTTTTTTTAAGGCTATGACCTACTAAAAAGAAAACTGGATTTTTTAAATGTTTGTCTTTACTCTTTTTTTGTTCTGCATAACTTCACTATTTGTATTCTGTTTATGATTTTTTTAAAGAAAATGGGAGTTTTATGAAAAAGTTACTGTATATAATTAAAGGCTGTTTTTGCTTTAACTATTAAAACTATTGAATAAAAAAAAGAGTCAATTAATTATCTACTTTATGTTTCACTATAAACTAACATACTGTAACTCAATGCACTTTTTAAACCTAAAAGACATACACACTAAGATTCACATGCAAAAAGTATTTTCAATACCATACTTAAGGGAGAGAGTGGCATTTAGAACAATTTTCTGCTCGAAAATAATTTAACCTTAAGTTAAAGATCGATGTGGAATGAGTGCCGAACCCTCAGTTCATGTATGGAGACAAAGGGGCAACTACTCTTAAACAACAGATTTAGCATTTGAAAAAAAAAATTACTAATTAGAAATATATTAACAAGATCAAGGCTTGACTTGAAGAGAAAAACGTATGTGTAGCATAACCACATTTCTTATTTCATATTTTAGGAAAAACACATGAGATTTATTTTATTAGTCTCATATAATGAGCATGGTCTTTTTGATTGTTGTGGCCTTTTGTGGGGCTTGGTTGCTGAGTGATAATAAAGCACTTGGCTTCTGAACCCAGGGTTCATATAGGCTTGGATCTTGGTGAAGACTGGGATTTTGAATTTCTGGATTCTTTAGGACACCCCTGATTCCACCCCACTCTAATGAGTACCAAACATTTTTGGGGGAAATTAAAGTCATAGTGCTGGCCATATAAAACCTCTTTAACCATCAGCCAAAGAAACAGATGACCTTTACATCATCTGCCCTATATATAGCAAGTTCTGAAAAGGGTATCTTACTTTACTTTTTTTTTTTTTTCTTCCTTCATTATCCCTTCAAGTAACAAAGTCATGTTTCTCTCCAGACATAGATTGACCAAAAAAAAAAAGACTTTAAATAGTTTAAATTTCTAATTTAAACTCTTTTGTGAGAATTATTGCTATTATTGTCACTTTTGTATAGTGTGTCTTTCATGTTCCTCTAGCTTGCTTAGTGTGCTTTGTGGAATGTGGTGCCTTTAATCTGCCTTTAGGTGCTTACCAAACATATCAGAAATACCACTCAGATCCAGTCAAATCTCAATTGAAAAATTTCTAGTCTGCATAAAGATTTGAACTCATGCCTCCTCAGGTGGCCTAGTGGTTCACACCACTCAACCATACATTATTCTTTTTTTAAATATTTAATCAAAATGTTTTTGGTTTCAGGAACACAGTAACACTCATAACAAACAAACGGAAACATGAAAGGGGAAAATAGTGCCTTGGTGAGTCAAGACCAACAAAATAGACTTGGTAGGTATCTGTCTAGCTAAGACTTTATTTTATCAAAAGATGTAGTTTAGTCTAAGGCCTAATGAAGTTGAATATTCCCTTTTATAATGTTATTTTAATATCCCATGTCCACCTTGTTCCCTTCCTCTTACTTTGTATTTTGAGCAACTGTTTCTGTATGCTCTCAGGGCTTGTTCTTTTGTTGCAAGTCTTCTAGATCTGGCTTGACTAGTTTATTCTTTGGTGGACCATCACTTTGTAAGTGGGTTTGGCACCATCTATCCTGTTGACGTCACCACTTCTTATGAAGACTTCATATTTCAAATAGATATTTATAAAACAAACTGGCATTATTATATGTCATGTAGTGTTAGCAGGATGGCTCTGAATTTAGCTGTTCAATGTGCTTGAGATGCAAGAATTTAGACTAATCTACAAGAAAAGAACATCTTATACACTTATTGACTATGTTAAGAAAAATGCCCTTCAAAATTAGGCAGTCTGTGGGGAATATGATATAAAGCTTGCTTGCTTCTGTAACCAATGGTTTATAAGAATGTTGTCTAGCCAACACAATGACCCTTTATTTTTTTAATAAATGGCATTTATCTATTTTGAGATTTGCTATCTAAATATCTGTCATATTTAAAGAGCATTTTTAATCTTCTGTGTCAGATTATTTATATTTTAATATAATTCTTGAACTCCATTTTTTTTCTCTGACTACAAAACTTAAATACAAAGTATTTATTTGGGCAACATTTTATCTTCCGTACACTGAGTCAAAGCTTATACATTTTTTTTCATTTTACCTTAATTCCTTTTGACTTTAATTAGGATGTCATTATCTTTTCTTTGAAGTTTCATCTGTTATTCATAAGATACAAAAGACTTAATGTTCAGTAAAATGTGTCTACTACAACTTTCCTCCAGCTTGTAATTTAGTAATATGTGATTGTAATCTGTTCCTTTTTTTTTTCTAAGGTCCAAATATGCAATTAAAAAGAAGGAGCACTAGATCTAATTTGACAAAAAGCCTTCAAGGTAAAAGGATAATTCTACAAACTTTGTTTTAATATATTTGTCCTATTATTTGATATTTTAAAAAAATTTGACATTTTTAAATGGCCATTATTCGTAAAAAAACATTATTAATTTTGTGTAGTCTATCTCTCCATTTGTCACATTTAGATTTAAAAACTTGAAAGCTCTAACCAGAATTAAATTTTACCATATTCTGTAGAGTGCTGAAAATTGGTACAACTATTCTATTTTTAGTACTCTGAAAGTGAAACCTTTTGTTTTTATAATTGAATATGCATAAGCTTCATAATGAATACACCATTTTTAAAATAGACACCAGTCTTATACATATTTTATAGAATATACATTAGCATTGTAAACAATGGTAAGTGATAAAAAGAGAGGGCTTTTTTTTTGGTAATACAAAAATATCAAGTTTTATTATTTGTCCAAATAATGTAATAAATCATATATAAAAGTTTCAAGTGCACTTCTAGTGCATTGTGTACTTACATTTTACCAGTACATGTGTGCTTTAGTTTTAAAAATTAAGTATTCAACTTAACATGCAGTTCATCTGATATATTTGAATACCTATTCATTATCTGATATTTCTGAAAGAGATGATCAATTTGTCCATTTCTCTGTCTACATTTCAAAAGATGTTCATGCTGTAATAAGCACTATTTTCACAGTCTGAAAAAAAAAACATTTATATGGCTAGTTGAATTTCATATTTTTATTAGGATCCATCCACTCTTTGTTTATATTTATATCCAGAGAACAGTGTATAATTAGAAGTTATTTAGACTAATTATTAATTCCTAAATTCCATGCACCTGCTTGTAACGATCACAAGAAGACAAAATAAATGCAAGGATAACATTCAGATAGTAATCTTTAATTCCATCTTGATTTAAACTAATCTTCCTTTATTACCATGTGTACCATACATCAGTTGTTCTTTATTTACATATCAGAACATCTTCCCTTTTTTTTTTTATTACAAAACTAAATGATAAAACAAAATTTAATTTACAAAATTAAAAAAAAAAAATAAATATAGCTTCTCAATTTAAGTGCATATTGTATAGTAGAAAAAAAATTAAAACATCACAAAATAATACTGATTGTGAATAAACATATTAGTCCACTTCTTAAATTAGTCTTTGACATTTCCTTACTTTAGGATGGTTGCTGTTCTGTATTTGAGTTCAATTTTTCAGCTGCTTCTCTGGCATGTACAGCAGCTCCATCATTAGTTTCCTCCTCATATGACCCAGGAGTAACCTAATTTCTCACCGCAGCACATCGAGACCACTTTTGATTAGCATGATCCCAAGTTCTTATAGTATCATCTACTTTGAGTTCATCTTGCCCTTTCATTCCTTTATTGTAATACATTGCTGATTTTGTCTGCTTTACAAGAGCATGTTCAGTTACAAATTATTGAATAAGGGACATTTAACAGATTGTTTTTCATTGGCAGATTAGTACACAGTCTTCTGACTATCATCATCTGAGCTTGGCTCAACCCATTTTCTAATGGCATAGATCGATAAATTAGTAGACTCATTGCCACATCTTCTCCTCTCATTTCATAGTTTTTAATTATGTTTCTCACAATCTTATCTCGAGTCTCTACTAGATCAGTTGATTTGGAATAGTGAGGGCCAGAGGTAATATGCTTGAAACCCCATTTAGTCGCAAAGTCGTTGAATATTAAACTTTTCAACTGTGAGCTCTTCTCACTTATACATTCAACTGGAACTCATTGACCTCCAAAACAACATTCAATGTTCTTGTTACTGTTCCATATTTTGTATTATTCATTGGCACCACGGTAGTAAAATTAGAAAAGTAGTCCTACACCACCGCAGATAAGCTTTCCCTCTTTGTTCACACACCATACATAAGTTGTGCCTTAATAACATATCAGCACTATGATGAAAGGGTAATTACTTAAAAACTAATATCTGTTGTGTCATGTTTAATTCTAAAATGTAATATCTTTCAAAGATATAACAATAGAGCCTTAAAGATATTTTTAAAATTACTTTTTGCTTTATCTTAAGCTGATATTTGTATCTATTCTATAATTTATGCAGGCTATGTCATTCATACATTTATATTTATTTTATTGATTTAGGTCACCTAGGTGCTGAGCATATTTGGTCAACACTGAGGTCGGATTCCTTGAAGAAACTCCATTTATTAGATGAGAAGTTTCCACCAGAACTCAAAGTAAGCTGAAGAAATAACTAATTTTAAACAGTGCAAAATCTAAAATCCTATTGTTTACCAGTAAAGGAATAATTATTGCTTCTATTCATATTTTAACCTAATTTTATATAGTGTTGCAACTCCTCCCTGTTGGAAGATGTCTTCAATACATAAGAAAAAGACTCAATCATTAGTGAATATAAAATGGAGGCTGGTGGCAGTAACTGTTTTAGTATTTACACCTAACCATTCCATCTTCCACCATAAATCAAAAGGATATGTTGACAGCATTAATAATACAGGGAGACCTGGGGGATGGCAAATATTGTTTCCCCCCCCCCTTGCATTTACAACAGGACTGGTTAACAATAAGGCAATAAGTTTATATTTCACATAAAAAATGTGATTTTTTTGTTCTCAATTTGTCATGTTTACCCAATCAAACTTTTTATTGTTGAAAAAATTATTGTAAAAAATAATTTTAGTTTGAGTTGAACAAATGAGATTATTTGATTTATAATGTAAATCTTTTATTTTCATGTGGCATTTTCAGACTTTTCCTCAATCTCAAATACTTTTGTTACAAAAATTAATTTATCAATTCCTTCTAAATAAAATCAATTCTTATGTTAATTATATTCAGTATGCATCAAACAAAAAAGAAATGTTAATGCAGCATTTTTCATAGGCAGTGCCTACAAAAAATATCCCAACAAGATCATTATTTTTCCTATTAATTATCTTATCTTATGACTTACAGATTTCCTTCTTAACAGAAAATAATTATGTTCAATACATTCCATTAATGGCACTAGAGAAGAAGAACTTGTAAGAATTTGTCCTAGCATGTGGAATAAGAAATGTGACTTTGTCTTTTAGTTTTGTCTATGAATAAAAATAAAATGAATATAAATTCCCCCCTTCCAATATTCACAGGCAACAGTAAGTGCTCATGTCAGAGAAGGTCTCACCAAACACAAGAAGCCTGTCTCTCGGAACTTTGTTGTTACTGATGATGTAAGCATTTCCATTTCCTGTAGTACAAATCCAATTGTGGTTGGTGAGTGTAAAGTAAAAAAAAAAGGTCAAGTGCCCCCTTTCAAACCTGCCTACCATAGAAGCAGATGATGTAAAAATCATCAGTTTCTATGGCTGTTGGCTAATGAGTATGTCATATGGCCAGCACAGTGGCGAACCAACTTGACTTTCCTAAACAAGTGTCTGGTGCTCATTAGGGTTAGGGGGAATCAGAAACATGCCTATAAAATTAAATTCATAAAGTAAAAAAAAATTACTATTACATCATCAGCTTGATCAATTTAAGTTTGCTAATAAAAAAAAATTCTGTAGCTCATGATGAAAATGAATAAGCTCTTAAACTACTTAAGCATCAAATAATTTTTAAAAAGCCAAAGATTGGTTTAAAATACATAATGGAAAACAACTACTACTTAAGAAGACAAAAAAAACTAATAAATTTGATTTTTGAAAAACTAAATTTAAAGCTAGATAAGAGAAAATACAAATTTATGATAAAATTATTTTGAAATATATTTTGTTATTAGGGTTGAATGTAAACAATTTTTTTTCTCTTTAGGTACCAGACCTAAAGCAGTTGATGGACCAGTCCTTTATCAAACATATCAGAAATCAGAAACACAAGGCTCATCTCATGTACCATTCATCACAGAAGAATCATGATCGTTCTAAAATTCTATTATTTAACAACCCTCTTCCCAATTTAGCTGAAGATGGCATCAGCAAATTTCTGCCTGTAAGTGCAAATTGGCATTAAATATTTCAATGCCAAAAAGGCCAAAATATAATTTAATTACATTTATATCTAAAGAGAACTTTTTAAAATTGCTTTCAGAAGTCTTTTTCATCTGCTACTATAACTTTAATGTTGTATTGTTTTAACTTATGTTAGTAAAGCAGATTTGTTATATAGGAAAAGGAAATATTCATTAATGTCTTGTCAAACATTTTTACAAATAGACATTTACACGGGGAACCCATCTAGACCAAAGTAAAAACACAGGCCAATTGGGTGGCGAGATTATAAAAAAGACAACTGAATATCCCAAAAAAGGCATCTAGTTAACTTTTCTGTCAAATATCATTGTTGACTAATGATGCAGAAAAGAATTAAACATTATAACGCACATGAAATCAGTGGTGCGGTTGGACTAAAATGAATCGTTGTGACCAAAAAAAAAAGAAATATTTGTCTTGGGCTGATTGTTGATCCCATTAGGGTGGAAGGTGCCTGACATGTAAATAAATTCAATCTAAATCTTTTTTTTATCACTTTTTACTTGTATAGCAGTGATGAGGAGATCAGATGTGTACATTAAAACAAATAAAGACTGGCTTAATTTATTGATTTAGAATGTTTCTATTAATGTTCTCTTGGTAAAGCATGGTGGCCTGGTGGTTAAGTTCTTGGTTTCCATAACCAAGGTGCCCTTGATTCAAATCCCGTCTAAAACTGGGATTTTTAATTTCAGGATTTGAAGGGCACTCCTTAGTCCACCCAACTCTAATAGGTACCTAACATTAGTTGGGGAAAGTAAAGTGGTTGGTTTGTAGTGCTGCTCACATGACGCCCTCCTTAACCATCGACCATAGAAACAGATGGCCGCTAGATCTGAAAGGAGTACTTTACTTTTTTTAATGTGTTTTTGAAGTCATGTTTTTAAAGTACTGCCTGTGTTTTCAATATTAATTGTTTGGCATCTTGAGCATATTATTGCATTTTATCTACTATTGTTGAATTTACTTCTGATATTGGAGGTCACTTTAGGACAAATTATGGTGGGTGGGACAAGTGTGTTGTTAACTTAACATGTTCGGGAGCACGTTATCCTGCCTCAACGTGGCGCTCTTGTGGAAACGGCTCACAAGAGGAAGTGGCTAGGCGAAAGGGTAACAAATATGATTCCCGTGGGAGTGCCCATGGGCGGACGAGAGTCTTGCCCCTTCACGGTGCGGATTTGTAAGAAAGCTCCCACAAACCAGTCACAAATCCATGCGCTGTTCCTCAAGGGACCGTCTCATCAATGGCGGATTCCGCACAGTTAGATTGGTACAATGAAGGTAGATGGTGGAGGCCCCCGGTGCCACCGAGTGGTATTGGAAACAGCAATGCCCTATAAGCATTGACTCGGGTCGCTCCCAGACAGGCCTGTGGTCCGCAGGTTTGTTTTTTTTTACTGTTTGTATTTGTTCTCGGACGGATGCAGACAGGTTTTTTTTCAAACTTAGAGCTCGAAGAGCCTTCGGCTCAGCTCTTAGACTATTTACACTTAACATGTTAAGCAGATCAAAATTTTGATCTGCTTAACATGTTTTTTAGTTTTCATTTATCTTCTGAACTAACACTGGCGTTATTTACAAAGCTTATATCAACTCCCTCTGTCTGATTTGTAAAAAGTGTGTACACGTTATTTTTCCCACACCCATTCTCAGATCAAGTTGAAACTTTTTACAATTATGCATTGTCCAGACAGGACATAAATCAATTTTAAAAAAGTAACCAATTAGACAATTAATTAATGGTAATTCATTATTTTGTTTAATAGCAACAAGGAATGATAATTCCTCAGTATTCAGAGATATGGCTAAATTTATTGGGTTTAGTCACTTAAATAATTGTTACCGCTATTTTTCCTTCATGCATTCTAGAATCAAGTTGATATGCTTTTGTATTTATTGTACCTAAAAAACATGAATCAATAAACAAAAATACTCAATTAGTCAATTAATTATTGGTTAGTAATGATATTGTTTGATATGGAATAAGGGAAATGGCTTGAAAATTAATGGTAGATATAGATTCAAGAATGGAGTTTTTCCCCTTTAAATGAGCTTTGGTTTTTTTTTTTAATAAAAGGATTTTTTTTTATTGTGCTTGTTTTTAGTAAATAATATCTTACAGGTTGAAAAAAATGAATCATCTGAATGGATGAAAAAAGGTCTTGAGGACAAGAATTCCATAGACATAAACAGTGAAACAGAAAATCTCAAGCCATTAAAAAGGAAGACAAGACAAGCAGTAACTGTTCAAAGTCCTCTTGGCTCGGATGTGAGTGAAACATTACAAGATATCTGGTCCACTATTTTGTCTTACAGACAGCCAAGAAAAGAAACAAGGTAAACAAAAATTAAACTAATTCATTTACTGAATTTATACAATGTACATACTGAGATCTTTTCTATGTCATTTCGTTTAAGCTAAAGCCATACTTTAATAATATACAGGTATCATTTTCTTACTGAAAAAGAAGCCACAGTACATGGCCAGTTTCGGCAGCGCTATGAGAATTATGACACTCTATCTACTCAGCCCAAGCCACTACCATTGTGTAAGAATTACTTTAAGCTCACTACTTATAATCTTAAAAGATATTAAGGACATTATAATTTCAATAAATAATTATCCGCAATGACGTTATCTGAATTCTTTCATCAGGCTTCAATGAAAATAAAGTAACTTTGTCTGAATCAGTACATCAACGACCCAAGCAGATTGAATCACCATGGCAACCACTCAGCTTACAGGCACTGGTTGAGTACAAAGAACAAAAGAAAACAGAAGGTCAAGGAGACTTTCAGTTGGGCAGACCAAAGATGTGGAAGACTTCTGTCAAAAACAATGTTGAAGTTTAGATCACATATTTACTTGCTCCTGAATGAACTAGGCATTGTAAGATGTCTTAAAATGTACATTTGCATTGCAAATACTATGTATGCCTTTATAAACCCCTACATAATGTCTATAATAAATACTCTTTATTCATATATCACTGTCAAATGAACTTGCCAGCAAAATTGTAAATTGAACATTCCAGATAGCCCTGAAAACATAGAATATATCATTTAATCTCTTTCAGCTAATTTGCTAGTTTTAAGAAGGAACAGAGCCAAGACAGCCTGTGTTAGTTTGTCTAAAATTGTGCGTTGATGTCTCAAGGACACAACCAATTAGTATAGGGATAGTTGGTGGTAATAAAAATCAATTACTCTGCTGGAATATAATTCTTGATTTTTCTAGAAAGGTTTAATACTAAAGGAGTATTGTGTTCTCCAACGATTTACTAAAATAATATATATGTCAAATAATCTGATAAGAGAAGCAAATAAAATGGTGGATTGTTTATTTCTTCTGTAAACACTGCGTCTTTCAACAAACTTTTTTTTTTCATCTATAATTGTTCAATTTGTATCTCTTGTGACATCAATTCTAAATATAGCCTAAATAAAATCAATTAGTGATAAGTAGCCTACTTCAATGTACCAATCACAATTACACATAATTTTGAACTAAATAAAAAAAAAAAAAATTCCAACATAAATAAATCAAGCAACAAGTTTCATAACTATTTGAACCATTGGGAATTAAAGAACAAACATACCATCATTATGTGTCATGTTCCTTGGTTTAATAGGAAATCTATTTGTGAACTTGTCAACAATATTTTGAATTTTACAAAGTACTTATCATTTAATTGTTCTTATTATGCATTCACATTGAATTCCCTCCTCTCTAAAAACAAAGTTTTTGTTTTTGCTATGAATACTCATTGTTATTATTTTTTTTACTATTGTTATTTTTTTATCTGCTCTTACCAATACATTTAAACTACACATATCTTTTTTAATCAGCAAGTCTTACAGACAGTTCAATCACAATATAATATTCTAATTGAAAATTTATTTTAAAATTCTTATGTTTGATTCAATGGAGACATCTTCTATAATTATGTGCACATCAGAGTTTCATTATTTACTTTTTTTGTAAACAACATTTTTGTCTCTAAAAATTTAAACTTTTTTTCTTTTTCTTATCATTCATAACCAGTCCTCTTTCTGTGATGAACTATGCAGTGGATAGCTGCCTCATCATATTGTATGTGCCCATGACTGTTGTCTGGAGGGTCCCAGGTTGAATCCTGTCCTCCTGACCCTTAATCTATTGGGGAATCACACCTTGTCAGATATCGGTACAAAAACAATGTATCTGCTTTGGGAGGGGGGAAGGGCTTCCTTCATGTTCTCATTCTGTTTTCTGCATCTCTCTCTCTGATAATAACTTTCTTTTCTTTGGTCCTCAAAGAAAGCTTAAGTGTTGCTAATAGCAATGGAATTTGCTGTTTACAGAAAATGAACACTATTTATAGCAACAAAACTAAAAAAAGAAATAAAAATGAAATTGTGGAGCCAGAAAATCAAGACCTAAATTTATAACTAACTTTGTTTTTCATCATTAACTTCCTTAAATTTTAAACTAGTTTTTATTTTTATATTTCAGTATTTCTTATGGTTAATTATTAAGTTGTGTTGTTGTTTTTTTGTATTCTTTTGAACAATGAAATAGATTTTTAAAAATGTTTTAGTACTTCAACTTAATATTTTGTTTGTAAAAATATACAAATTACAAATTTGTTTTGTACAATGTACCGCTATTATCATTTATTAATATATCCTACTGTTTAAATTTTTTTTTAGTTTTTCTGTTTATGTCCATTTGTGTAATTAAATTGTCTACACTATTTTTAACTTTAAAAAATATACCTAACAATTTTTTTTAAAAGCGTGTCACTCTATGCATGGCTTCAGTATTCTCTTCAGTTCAGCTCCGTGCAAACTAAACCCACTCTGCTGCCTTATTCTGTTTTACAATAGAATTAAGTGCACATTTACTCATAGGAAACAATTTATCACTTTTATGAAACATTGTATATATGTATGTATATAGATAAATATTCTTGTTTAAAGACTTCATATTTCTATGCCTGTAACTTTGTTAATAGAAATTAAATCTTCAATCCGTCCATTAGGCAGACTTCTTTTTTCACACAAAAAAAAGTTGCCAAAATAAAGTCACTGATTCCTGGTGCTAGTGGAATCGTTTCAACATGCCAGTACCGCATGTTGTAAAGGCAGACATCTTGATGAACAGTTTGAACAGATCTGGGGGGCCAGCCTGAGTTTTGTAATACACTAGGACATATTTGGTTTTCAATGGGCTGATATTTTGGCCTTCAAACAGCACATTATTTTGAAACTGGAAACTAAATTAAAAATTAAATGATTAAAAAAAATTAAGACGCTTTAAGACTAAGATGGCTTTAATAGATCCTTATTGGAAGTTTGTTGTGATTATTTTTTTAAAATAAAAGACACCAATATTCCACAAAATTTGCATCAAGTAGATCTAAATTACAAAACTGAAAGGTTGGTCCCTGAGTAGAACTAGTTTGATCATGTGATCAGACAAGTCCTGTAATTATAAGATGTATATATTCTGCTTGGCTCATATGTTAATGATGCTCTCTCATACACATATTTAACATTCTACATGTGATGTATTGATCTATGGCTGTCTCATCTCTTGAATGATGCATGCAAGTATAAGCATGCTATTTGATTTGGCTTGCACTTGCTTTTGATACACAGTGATTACTTGATGCAAGTTTTTTTTCTCTTTCTGTTGCAATATTTCAGTACTATCGTTTGAGACAAATTAAGTTTTGGTATCTTATCTAAACTCTACAGATCAATATTGAGGAAAAAATATATATATATAATTCAATTTGTCTCATTGTGAGGTCATGTTTACTATGCAAATTACTTAGCCAGTAACCTTTTTTAAGCTTACAAGAGACAATTTGACAATGGAAGATAAAAATTTTAATTGTTTAATAAGAGAAATATTTTTTAAAAAAATTTTAAGAATTTAGATATTTGTCTAATTTCATTTTGACCCCCCCCCCTTTTCCTAAACAAAAACAAAAAAAAAGATTAAATAGGTAGGTTGTTTTTTTTTTAATTCAATCTACTTATTATTTCTTGATAAGAAAAGTAAGTGATGGGCCTACAGGGATAGAATGGACTTTGGTCAAAGTGAAGACTATGAAGTACATCTAAAGCTCTGACTCAGTAAGGTCATTGTGAAAGCAAAAGGTTCTTAATTTGTTTTTAACATTTGTATCTTTTTTTTTTTAAATGATTTTAATCTGTTTTTTTTTATCTTCAAGGAAATTTTATAAAATATAGGATTATCATTTCATAGAGTTTTGATATTTATAAACTTAATACAGAAGAATTTGTTAACAATTAGATTTTTTTTTCTCATTCAGTTCTACCTGCTGTTGTTTATAAATGAAATATGGTGTTAACATTTCCAATAAAAAAAAAGTTTATTCACATTTCAAATTTATCTTGAGTTAGTGTCATTCGTAACTTTATATGTCAGTGTACGGCTAATATAAGAGAGAGATAACATAATTTTGATTGGTCCTAACAAATGGACATTCAGTTTGACTACGACTGCAGCGTAATTACTGCAACAATAACAATATATAGATGCAAATATAAACAAAATTCACACATGAAACAAAAACAACACTCACAATCAGCGCTTTATGAATGTGTCACTCTTTTTGTTTTTCGTTGTTAAACTAATAGACACTACACTTGATAACCATAAATAACGCCAGATTCATGAGTCTATTTTATTAACACACCCTCACAGTACGAGGTTACACGCAACACTGTGATATGAACTTTCTTACCAAGGCGAATAACTACATAATAATAAACATACATCAACACAATGTCAACATTCGTATGAGTAATTTATAAAAAAGATGAAGTATTTTGCATGTGGACAGGAATACCTCTCTAGTCTAGCTCCCTACAGGAGAGGTATGAAAGAGTGCTTTCTAAAAGCAATTATCAATATATCTTGATAATTTTTTAAGCAATCTGTGCTACAGGGACTAATGGTTCATTATTGAACCAAATCAGAAACCCCTTTGGTAGCGAATCATGCTGAGAATTAGGCCTGTACCCCCTTAGAGCACGTGAAAGGATGCGAGGAGTGAGTTTTATGGTCGCGTTTTCCGCACAATTGAGTTGCCACCACGCATCCTCTCTGTCTGGTCTACTCATTGTTCTGTGGAGCTCACGGCCATTGTCCGAAGAATCCCAGCCATTGTACCAAAGCGCCAACAATCTTTTGTCAGCCAGGGATCGTACACTTTTGTATGTGCACGGCTCATCACGCACGAGTGCCGTCTGGACCGCGGTTTTTGAGAGCTGGTCACCCGATTCGTCACTGATCACTCCACAATAGGCGGGCACTTATTGTAAGGTAACGCTCACACCGAATCGTAGGAGACGCTCCCCGACCGTGAGGAGGTCCCATACCCTTCTGATTTCTTCTAGCCCTCTAAGGTCTGTAAAGAGTCTGTACACAAGATCACGTCGTTGGCTGGCGCAGCCCCGGTAAGTACTTTTCCTTCCACCCATTCCAGTGCCTGAAACTATGCCTGCAGTTCACCCTCGAGGCTGCTTTTTCCCTGGCAGAGTCCCAGGAGCTCGTCTCCTTCGAGAGTCGAACTACCGCCCCATACCCAGCTTTCACAGTGCCCTCGAGCGTCTGCACAGAGCCGACTGTGTAGATGATAGTCACTCCGGTTGGGTACGAAGCAATAGTCAGGCTGCATGAAGTAGCCGTGTAGGATCACTCTGCCTTGTTACCACTGGGTCAAATAGGCGTATCTTCGGCATGCCGAGAGCTTCTATCGGGAGGAAAGAACCGGACGGGGAAAGAACAGCCCGCTCCACCGGCAGATTCATCTCTCTGACCGGCCCAAGCGCCACATGCCGGTTTTTGAGACGTCTCCTGCTCTCCCAGTTGTCGACCAGACTTTTGAATAGACATCCTTCCTCCAACCGCATATATCTCTCGTGAGCAAGTATGACGGCTCGCTCTCTGCGCAATTTCGCCGTGATTTCGCCAGCGGCAACTGGCGTTGTCCGAAATGTTCAACAGATTAGTCGTATGGCGCAATTCTGAACAGCATCTAGGCTTGCTAGAGACCTGGACAGGAAGTCCCAGTGAGAGCGTACTGCACCCACGTACAGACCTCTCAGCACGTTCGCTCTCGCTCCCCACTTCGTTCCAGCTAGTTTTTTCCACAATGTTTACCTTCTCGGACGCTGTCGCTTGCACCTGCTGGATATGATCGCACACAGTCAGTTTCTGATCGATTATGACCCCGGGGTACTTGGGCTTTTCATTGGACCGAATCAGATACCCCAGTTGAAATAAACCGTGCTGAGATTACTCCCTTAGAGCACGGAAGAGGAAGCGTGCAGTGAGTTGTAGGGTCGCCTTATCCCCGTACAAGGACAGACCCTCTGCCACACATGGACCAGTTCTCTCTCTCTCATTACCTTGTCCCGATCGTTCATCTTGCAGAGCGCGACAATCGTGGAGAATGTGCTCTATTGTCTCATCGTCCTCGAAGCAATGGCGGCACCGTGGACCAGAATGCCCGTGCGATATGCGCTCTGGACCGTCGTCTGGTCATCTAGATGGTTCTGGGTTCATACCCCGCCCGCTAGGATGTAGATTTTCTACAAACCTGAGACTGGATACAGACCGCCCATTTATGGTTAAGCATGGAGTAAATCCTAGAGTTTCCATCATAATGTGCTCCTAAAATAAGTTAGATAGCGATGGAGAGAGAATGCATCATTGTCACACTCTTATGGATGTCCTAAAACTTTCTCTATTTTGGTTTTTCAGAAGTACCGAGCTATTCGCATTTTGATATAGGACTTTGATAACATCAGTAATGTTTTATCTATGTTGAGCTACCACATGAAGTGCCACATGCCGGCGTGCCAAGCCTAGTCAAAAGCTTTTTGAAAGACTATGAATATTAGCCGGTGAAAAAGATCACGTCGACAACATAGTAAGACTGTGGTTGTTGTTTGTAAACTTCTGATAGTATTCTGGAAAATATTGAAGCCTACCTCTTTACATGCATTGCTTGCTAATCAATTACCAAACAGAAAATCAATGGGTGATATATAGTAGCCTATAATGATAGTGACTATTTCTTTTAGACAAAAAAAAAATGTCTACCTTTAAGACCTATCATTTAATTGAGTTGAGAACCTTGGTAGTATAAGTTCTTCTCATTAATTATGCAAACGCTTTTAAATTCGTGCCGAAATGAAAATGCAAAGTACACCGTGTCAGTCTTTGGGATGTGTTTAGATTGTGTGTTCGCATTACAGCCGGCACATATTTATAAGAAGACCTCTATATACGGATCTCTTGCACACGGTTATTAATATTAACACAATGATGTGTATTTATGTGTGCTTTTGACTGCAAATATCAATAAATGATTAATTCTTTGTATTGTATAACACACCAACTTTGGCTCCTCTGCTTTAATAATGTATTATGTGGAATTTAATTGTATGTCCGGTGATTAAAGGCGTGAATGCTATTGAAAATTAACATTTGATTTCAACACAGCGATATTTCATTTCGAGCTCGTCTGAAAACATAAGAAGAATTGAATAAGTAGCCATCTTACGTAAGTATTGATTGTAATTTAATTAACACCTACCATGTGCAACATCTATCAGGTTTTGGTTATAACCAAATCAACACCTACTAATCATGTTATAGATTTCTGATTTAAGCATTACGGTGTTACGCCGACCACTTTATTAGCTCACCAAAAAAAAAAAAGACCTCCTTTGGCATGCATTTGTCTGAGATTCGTCTCTCATACAGAATACTGCTCTGTCAAGCGTAACTGTCGGACTTAAAGAATTCCCTCTATACAAAGGCCCAACAGAAAATTTGCTGCCGAGGACAGACTCAGACGCGAAAAGAAAATCTGAATCGACTACCGGAGGACAATGGTTATGCTTGCCCTGTATGTGGCAAAATATGTAGGTCACATCTGGGGCTGCGTAGCCACGGGAAATAGGCCTACTGCATTTCTCATTAATCTTCGGACTTGATGTCAAGCCTTATTATAATTATTATTTTGCTGGTAAAATTATGACCATGTGTTCATGCTTCAGTGTCTAATATCCCGTACCAAAACAAAGGAAATGGTGATTACACAGCTGCTCTACTCCTTACTTGCTCACACTGAACAAAATATCTAGCTAGCGGTCAACGAGTTTGCGTACGCTGCAGCCACTTTTGATTTAACTATAAACCTCAGTAAAAAAAAAACTTGGGGTTACCGTTAGGGCGTGGTGAAGAAAGGCCCAGGAGATATCTAAATGGAGGGATGTGTAAAAGCAGCCCATATCTTTCCATGGGCTGTAGCACCAGTAGCAGTAGTATATAAACTTTCTTAGTATAAATTATTTAACCGAGCAAGGCTCGGCCACCTGATATTAGGCCTTTAAACTGCGTAGGGCCTACGTTTGAGTTTGAGGTGTTATAAAGCGGCGGCCGTTCTAATTCGACGAAACAGATAGACCTACTACACAGGTCAAAAGAATTCTAAATAGATTATATTTGGATGGATCTGCCTGTCATTTAATGATTAAAATATAAGTGCTGTCCAGAATATAAACGTTACTATCTATGCTCAGGATGCAATTCAAGCAAAATGTTACAGCCAAAAAAACATCGAAGTTGGCTACCTTTTATACATTTCGATAAAGAACTGTAAAAGCTATTGGACTAGTGCGGATGAGGGGGAAGGGGGGATGTAAATGATACTTGAAATTATGCAATCCGTTCCGATTCAGTGTTACGTACGTAGTAACTCATGGTACGCAGCTTCAATAGGCCTATTAGAATTCACACGCCAAAGGTATAGACATGGGAAAGAGTATATTATAGCTTAAATTGTGTTCTGGGGCTTTTCTATCATAAGTTGGAAGAAAGGGACAATATAGGCCTAAAGATATAGATCTATAGTCTATAGGGCCTGTATATAGATCTAGCATGGAAAGAAATCAACGGGCACAATATAAATGGACCTCATTCACCAAACGTAAACAAACAACATTTTCTCTATATGTTCTATACAAATTACGCAATATGTAGGGTTGTCACGTGATACGTAATTTTCATTATTTTAACAATATTATGACGTGGCTAAATTTGTTTATTTACAATTGGTGAATGAGGCCCATTAATTAAAGTAGCCTTCCAGCGTGACCGCGAGCCTCGCTCGGCTGAATAATTTTTAAGTATATATAGGCCATAGTCTATGATATAGGCCTATATATATATATACATAATACCTACCCGAAGTAATCTGTGAAAATGAACGATCGGGTATACACATAAAAGGAATAACTATAAAGGCTACCGATCTGTTTGTTCTTAAGTACCGGTAATTGTTTTGTTATGGGACAGTAGACTTTGAAGATTAAACGCATTTATTGTAATAATTCACCAGCAAAATTAAATATTGCATCCCCCCCCATAGGAGTAGATCTAGATCTATGTTAAGACCTCATCATAGGCTCATGCATTCACCAATTGTAAATAAACACATTTAGCCACGTCATAATTTGATAAAGTAGTGAAAAATACGTATCACGTGATAGCCTTACGACACTTACGTATTGTGTAATTTGTATAGAGCATATACAGAAAATTTTGTTTGTTTACACTTGGTGAATGAGGTCCAATCATTATTGCTTTGAAAAAAAAAACTTTGCCTATACATCTATATCATATGACATCTAGAATATATTTGCTTACCAGGTCACTATAAATTTTAGCAAGGGGTCAAATTAAATTGACTGTATTGGGAGGTTTGTATAGGCTATATATATATATATATAATATAGATGTAGGTGAAGGGCTTCGAGTCATCAATAAATACTAGTAGTAGGTCTACATTTTAAAACCATCAAGCACAAGAATATTCATAACTTATTAAGTTTAAACCTATATAGTTTTATTTTTACTTGAAATGTTTTTTCTTTTTTTCCATAGTATTAAGAGACTTGAGAGAAAAATACTTCTATGCAATACTTTATCTTGGCGTAAGGTAAACTGTGTGTGATATGTGGCTCAAGTGACAAGAGTAGTAAATTATGGCTACTTATCGAATGGGCTCGAGTGTTAATCTCGACGCGAACAGGGGACAATAATGTTTACAGCTCCCCAGATAAGAATGACAGTTGCACTAATAGTATTATCTTATACAATACAGACGTTACTTCAAAAAAGAAGATGATTACTTGAAATGTTTTTCTTTTTTTCCCATAGTAATTTAAGAGACTTGAGAAAAAAATACTTCTATGCAATACTTTATCTTGGCTAAGGTAAACTGTGTGTGATATGTAGCTGGAGTGACAAGAGTAGTAAATTATGGCTACTTATCGAATGGGCTCGAGTGTTAATCTCGAGGCGAACAGGCGACAATTATGTTTACAGCTCCCCAGATAAGAATGACAGTTTCACTAAAGTATTACGTACTACATGCATTACGTACAATGCTTTTCATGCATATACATACATACAAGAATCGCTCGCTTAAGAGAATGAGAATATGATACATATATATATATATAATACAAGAATAGCTCTTATCTTATATAATACAGACGTTACTTCAAAAAAGAAGATGATTATGTCCTACGCGTCATGCATTCAGTCATGCATATTAACCAGTGACTTAAATTCTGCCAAGTCACTGGTTTTCCTGGCTAGGGAAGAAAGAGCATTTGTACAGATTTGTCCTAGCATATGGGACGAGGAATGTGCCTTTATCTTTGTGTCTTTCTGAGTATTTAAGAAAAGAGTATGGAATTAAAACATAGACATAAATAGTCTATATTTATTTATGTCTATATGGATTAAAATTAATAGCGTACATAGATCTATGATCAATGTTTATGTTTAATTATTTAATAGTTAATAGATCTTCACCCAGGCTACAATTACACATTTTACACAGTTAACACAAAAAAACACAGTACATAATTAATATAATCATGATATAAAAATTATAATCACATTCCTTCCATTTAGATCTAGCTCTGTCTTTATAGATTCTATGTAAGAAAAAAGAATTTCAAATTAATTTGTAAGTCAGGTGTTTTTTTCCCGTTACCAGGATGACTTTATATTTATTATAATATATATCTCTTCCTAGGGTTAAAAATAATACTATATTTTTTGATTGGCTAAGTCTATCATAGTCTATGCTAATGAGCCTGCCAAAATTTACTCTGTTTTTGGAGCTGATTAATTTATTTCATAAGTCATAAGCCAAGTGCAAAAAAAAATAGGGTGTTTATGTCTTAAATTAAGATTTTCTTACCAAAATGTATTCCAAACAACCTGTTTTGGACATCAATGTTAATAATCTTATATTGAAAAACATGTTGCTTCTGATTTATTTGTTGTTGTTTTTTTTTAATAGAGAATAAATGGGCACATGTTTAGAGTGAGCTTGATACATTAAATGAAGTTGATAGATCTAGATTTATATAGTGAGTATATAGAACCTAGCCTGTACAGTGAAACTTTACATCCAAGGCCCCTAGTTGCCAAATAATTGACCTGAAAACCTAGGGGCCTTAAATTGGATGTAAAGTTTCACCGCCTGTACTAGACTAGGGGCCTTTGATGGGAAGTTTTACCAATAGTATGAATATATACTTCCATTATCATTATCAGAAGGAAATTGGGTCAGAAATTGAATCATAGGAAAATGGACATGCAAATTATACTTAGCGCTAGTTTCATACTAGATCTAAATATCAAAATAAAGTTGTAATGACCACAAAAACAGCGAGTTGTTCGGATTCATATATATCTAGTCTCTATCTATAGACATAGCTTAAGTAACTATGATACTATCCTATAAAAAGTATTAAGTATAATACATTAACTTGACTAACTGTATAACTAATAGCCTACTCATAACACTCATAATGAGGTGACTTCCACAGCCCTTCCCAACTGGTTACCACAGAGTCAGACACTGATAGAGACATTTTTGCTTAAACTGGAACTAGTCCACTGAGTGAAATAGTGTTTGAATGTTTTATAAGATTCACTGGACATATCCTTAGACAAGATGAAACATATAGCCTATTTACCAAAGTAAGCTAAAACATGAAAGCGAAACCAAGGCCATCAACATATAACAAGGAGACCTGAAATCCATGGAATTTAATCTTTAATATAGTAATTGCTTTAAACTTTTGAATGGGTCCAAATGCTACCTTGCCTCTAGGTTTAGCAGAGCAATGACTTTAAAATCCTTATTAACGAAAAAAAACCGTAGAGCTCAGTTAACAAGTTCTTTCCTTTTTTTTTAAGTGTGTACAGATTTAAAAGATGAAGAGTTTCAAAAATGCATCAAACTGAGAGCAATGAAGGCAGCTTTTTGTGTGTTCAGATTACACAAGATATTAAGAATGCAGTTTATGCTCAAGAAGTGGATAAAATTCTCAGAACTCTCACATCATCCACAGAGTCAGAAGACTTGAAATCTGCTTTATGTAAATTGAAACAAATTTATGAGATAGGTCAGCAGCAAATATGTATATTATCTTGACATTATTTAAATAGGCTATCTTTTATTTCAGTTAATTTAATTCAACCATAAATGGTATCTTGACATCACAAGAATTTCCTAAGCTGATTTTACTACTAAGATAATACATAAATAAATATTGTCAATTTTGTCCAAAACATCAAATTTTTTATATATATTTATGAGACCACATGATTTAATGATAATATGTTTTTAAATTCCACAAAGTTCGATCAAGACTATGTTTTAATCTCTTGTCAAAATGGCTACTGACAATTGTTTACTGTATGTTGATTTTACCAATTATTGCAGCTCCAAAACACTTAGAAGAGTATCAAGTCCCTAATGCTGTGTTGTCAGCTATGATTCATGTAGCAAATGAGAAGGATGTCCAGCTGGTCAGTCTAATTATTTTAATTTTCTTTAAAAAAAAAAAAAAAAAAAAGCTTACTGACATTGGCTAATCATAGTTAGTTGATATTGATTTAGTAAAGTGATTACAAATAATTTTATTCTTACTTAATATTGATTTTTTATCATCAGCTATTTAAAAAAAATCAATCAAGTAAATTGCAAGGTTATAAAAATAGTCTGTATAGTTAGGTTTCTGATACCAACTTTCCTAAATGTAAGCTGTTTTATTGTTTCCTATTGTTTTCCAGATAGGGCTGGAGATGATGAATATTTTCATGGTGGAAAGTCCAGTATTTTATGATAAAATATGCAGGCTTACTGGCCTTTTCAAGTAAGTTTATCTTATAGACAAAAAACAAACAAACAAACATCTTAAATATAAGAATAATAGAATTTTTTTTATACATTACATTACAGCTTTATTAACATTTTCTATGGCTATGTATTTAGCTGATCTTAAGAAAATATAATAGGCTTATAAAAGTTTCATTTTTATGCCATGGCTAGGTCAGTGATACTGTTAATAATTATTTCAATAGAGTAAACAGTTACATGAAAAAAATCTTATTGAGATTTGACACCATCAATGCAATGTTGAATATTTAATTCACATAAATAAAAATTTGTTTATATATATAATTTTAAATAACTTTATATATAGATTTTTTATAAATGTTTTTAATAAATGATTATAGTGAAATTCACCCAGATATCCCTTTCTTTCTCCTCCACTCCCATTTGCCCAACTTGTCCAGATAAGTGAAAGGATCATAGCCTGTTGAGAAAGCTAAAAGCATGAAATAGCGCTAATCAAAAGCAATTGATAAATATATCAAATCGCACAGATTTATTGTTGTTGGTCTAGATCATTACATGATACAACGAGTTTCCCTTTTAGACCTTGTGGTCTATAGGGCAGATGATGTAAAGGTCATCTGATTAACGAGGGTGTCATGTGGCCAGCACAACGACCAACGGCCTTTACTTTTCTCCAACTAATGTCAGGTACCCATTAGAGCTGGGTAGACTCAAGGGCGCCCGAAAATCCTGAAATAAAAAATCCCAGCGCTTTACCGCTTAGCCACGGCGACCTCTACATAATACAACTACACTTACTATATATATATAAACATATTTTTTTGTATTTTGTATATTTTTTTTTATTTTTTTTTGAAGTATCTTAAAAATGTTTTTCTTGTTACACTTTTGTAGTTTTTACATTTGTTTTTGTTAGTCATGCCATAAAGTTACTCTGTGATGATAGCATGAACCTCATGGGAGTCTACTCAAGAGTCGTAACTCTGGTTGCTAAGCTGCTGAAGTCTGGTAAATTGTGTTGTAGTCTGATGATAATATTTAAAAAGATTTATTATACAGCCTTATTATAGTTAACCTAATCAACCTCTGTATACCATATATTATCACCTTCACCTATACCCTTAGTCTGTTAAACTGTAGGGGGATCAAACATGATCCGTCGACTGTCTTTCTCTATTCCTCTCTATCTTTTGCCCTGAATAAAATCTCTTTCGACAAGCCATTCTTTAATGTTGTCTTCTCATCGCTTTCTATTTCTGCCCCTTCTTCTACTACATTTTAGACAGTTTAACTCTAACCCCAAACCAACCTTTTATTCTAAATAGGAAATACTTACATTATTATAAATAACTATTGTAAAAAAAAAAAGATTTATCACTGTGACCTTGTATTAGGATAAGACCAGTGACCTCTGCTGTACTGGCAAGTTAGTCCAGTGGTACTTTGTGGTCCAGAGGGCGCTGTGGTTGAGCGGTAAAGCGCTTGGCTTTCGTACTGGAGGTCCTGAGTTCGAATCCTAGTGAAGACTGGGATTTTTATTTCGGGATTTTCGGGTGCCCTTGAGTCCACCCAGCTCAAATGGGTACCTGACATTAGTTTGGGAAACGTAAAGGCGGTTGGTCGTTGTGCTGGCCACATGACACCCTTGTTAACTGTGGGCCACAGAATCAGATGACCTTTACATCATCTGCCCTATAGACCACAAGGTCTGAAAGGGGAACTTTACTTTTTTTTTTTACTTTTTGGTCCCAAATTATATTATCTAGGCTATTAACTATAGTCTCCAGGTATACAAAACTACTGAGAAGGACAAGTATTACTTCTAAGATTTCAGTTGCAACAAAAAAAAAGAGTGTATTTACAAACAAAAAAAAAAAAGATTAAGGAAAGTGTAGATGGTAATAAAGGTTCACAAAAGAAAATGAAATAATGAAATAAATCAAAGTAGTAAAACAGGTTCAGGTCCAAATAATTAAAGAACCACCATCACAGAGGTACAATAATGTCTTATGTCAAAAAGCAAAAAAGATGGTTTACAATAATATCATGCATACATTAACAATGAAATGACATCATCCATGAGACACACTACTGTCCTTTATCAAAAGAAAAGATGTTTTTTACAAAAAAACATACAGGAGAGCATAAGAGTCTAAGTAGACATATAATATTTACATAAACCAACTTATTACTAACAAATAAATAAAATCTGCTTAGCTCATTATTGAAACAGTCCTCCCATAAGAGTGGCACACTCCTCTTGAGTAACACAGTAATAGAAGAACAACACATATTAGTTAAACATTATAGAGATTTAGTTCACACTACACTTGTCAGCTCAAAGACTCAAGAGAGAGTGGGAATTGTAAACAGTTAACAGGGACATAAATCAAGGTCTAAAGGGAACTAACTTGTATTGAAAATAAAAGTAGCTACCCCTATTTTCCCTTTTGTCAAAATCACCTTACAGAATACAATAGTGTAATTTTAAACTGTGCAGTATAAATGGTCAATTAGCAGATTTTCCCTGACCATCAATATCTTTTTTAAAAAGTGTAAAATTTATTTGGCAATATTCAATTTAATGGAGTAGGACAAAACTTTATCAAATAATGGTCAGTTAGAATTTTATATTGTCAAATTGTCCACCCTTAAATGGCAAAAAAGTTTCAGTCACTGAAGTGAATCTCTACCTTAATCTTAATAGGCTTTCTTTACTGAGTATGATATGAAACTTTGAGATAACATTTTCATACCTTCTACTACCAATGTTAATGATTGTTTAGACTTTCTTTAAAATGTTATATTCATTGATTCAAAGGTGGTGGGAATTATATATGTATTTCATGCTAGTAACCGGAAACAGAGTTGTTAGCATCTTAGTTCCATTTAACAATGTGTTTTTTTTATTTTTTGCTTATAAATTACCCATCATGTGTAAAATGCTTTTCCTTCATTGTTAGTCTTGAATTTTTTAAAATATAAATTTCTATTGTGGTTCTGTATTTAGTTTTGTAACAATTGCAATACATTCAGTGTTACATTATGTTTTTGAACAGATCATTTGAAAATACACATCTCTCACAACAATTTCTGGTTGAAACTTATGGAAAGAGTCATGCTGGGCCTTAAATGTTTCTGTTCTGATGTCTGCAGTGTTGTTGAATCCCTCCAAGTTCTGGCTTTTATTCTGAAGCAAGGTCAGGCATTATGTTATGGAGAAACTTAAAAACCCAAGATAAAAATGAACTTCCTGAAGTATCATTCTCTTGTTATAAATAGTTGAAATGATTTCATCTTGAAGATATAGTCAATCTAAAGATCATATTAAAACTTTTTTTTCTCCTGACTAGCTTAACATGTGGGGTGAGTGAGGCTAAGTATGCTTGAGTTTGGCTCAGCTATCTTTCAAGGGGGCTCGAGGTTCGACACTCGATTCAAGCAGAGTTGTGTTTACTGCGCACTAAAAGGCAGCATGGAAAACCTTCACCCTCTCCCCCCACTGATCCACAAATGAGATTGGACCATAACACTCTGAGCATGCTTTAAGCATGTAATTTGCGCCATATAAAAGCTATTCAAATAATAAAAATATAAAAAATTTCCAAATGTTGATTCATGTCACATTGGCATTGCACTAAATTGAAATATTAATATAATGTTCTAATGTACTAGAAAATTGCAATCAATTATATAACTAATTATACAACAGATTGAAATATTATTTAAATGGGTTGTTTGTTTTTTAATGTTGGTGGAAATACATTAATTTCTTTGAATATTTTTAAACAACAATTTAAATTATTGTAAATGCACAAAGGAAAGTAAAAAAATTAATTCAAATAAGCTGACAATGAATTGTCTTTTCCACTGATGGAAGTAAAAACTTCCCCAAAGCTCTGAGATAATGCAGATAAAGTAATATCAAAATATGTCAAATAGTAATTGGTTATGTAGAATATTACCTGAGACAAAAAATATTAATTATAAATAAATATCAACTTTTGATTTTATTGCTCGGTAAAAGATCATTTATTTCAGCTTGAGAAAGTAGACCTTGTGTTAAATTGTTTATTGACTAGTATTTGAGCAAGTTTAGATATCTTTTCTAATCTACAGATGCTGATCTTAGAGATGTACTGGCAGAGAAATATAGAGTACAGTATCTTGAGCTTTTCAAAATGTATGAGCAGAGCAGTCAGTTTATTCAGAATTATTTGAGAACACTTCGGATACTTTCAAAGAACAGTTAAGTATTGCTTCACTTATCAAGTCTTTAGTCTACACTTGAGCTCAACAGTTTACTTTTTAATGTTTGTGTAGTAAAACTGATTTCTTATAAAGCTACCTATTATCAATTATCATTTCAAAGCTTTAAGAAAAATTGTTTTTATCTTCAGCTACAGCTCGAAGTCTTGTTAGTTTTTCAGCAATGAATCAAGTCTTGTCAATCATAGTAAAGTACAAGTCAGAGAAAGATGTGATTGAAGAAAGTTTTCTTCTTGTAGAAGTACTATGCTATCATGGTAAGCATTCCAAACTCTTTTGTTGCTGCCTTGGCCATGATGAAAATTCTAGGACCCATAAGTCATATCTGGATGTTTTCACATTATGGATGAGTCATCTCAACTCTATTTTTTTTTTCATTCTAGTGTTAAGTTTAAATTTTCAAATATTTACTGCGATTTTGAAATCAAAGAAAATTTTTGTAGCATTAATTTTTTAAAAAATATTGCTACGACCCTATTGCCCTATTGGCGACGCAATATGGTTAATTGTGTGTTAGCAGCGGACACATGTGACACAGGCCAATAGAACAGTTTAGTGTGCTATATAGAAGGGGAAGGAACTGTACTGGCATGAACTTTGCACGCAAATGTGACCACTGTTATGGTCAGCTGATCATAAGCCTGTGTGTACGGCAGACGAGAGACAGAGTGTGTAGGCAAGGCAGTTCAAGATAGGACACGGAGGAGACCAGGTCTGTGAGTCTGCCTATGAAGTCGGGCCTGGTTGAGTCCTCAAGTGTTGTACAGAGTCCAAGAAGAGCTAGAGACTGTAGAGTTTATTAGTTTAGTTCTGTGATGGACAGTGTAGCTTTTGTAGTTGTTTATTGTGTTGCCAATTGTGGCATATTGGCTGTTTTATTTGACCAGCATTAAAGTACCAGATTAATTTGGAGCTCTTGTTGTCAAGTTCTTTGATGTGTTGTGTTGTGTCTTTAGAGTAGTTGTTACAGAAAGCCTGAGATAGGATAGAGAGAAACGTAACGTAAATTTTCAAATATTTACTGCGATTTTGAAATCAAAGAAAATTTTTGTAGCATTAATTTTTTAAAAAATATGTTTACCTTTTAACATTTCTATTCACATTTTATGAATATTTTAAAATTTATGCTCTTGTAGTTTTTCAGCACTTACATTTAATATTTTATGCTTATCACTGTCATAGTCCATTCTTTCCACATCCCAACTTCCCTGATTCATTTATCTGTGATACAATTGTAACACAAATTTGGGTTCTCACAAATTAACTTCTGTCAGAGTGATCACAGTAAATTTCTGTGAGGAGATAAGTTATGGTACATTACATTCCAAAACATTATAATCCAAAGCAATGTAATTTCTATAGCTTTTAGTTCAAAAAGAATAATCTATGTTTATAAATAAGTTTCTGTTTGTTTTGACTTAAAAAAAAAACCGCATCTCATAAATACATTTTGTGTTTGTTTTTGTAATTTCAGATCATGCCAGAGAATTTCTGGTGGACAAAGGTTACATAATGAGCATATTGTTTCCTGAGCTAAGGTCAAGGAGAGATAATGTACAGATACAGATTTCTGGACTTTGCATTTTTCTTATTACAGGTATATTTTTAAAAATTTATTTCATTTGTATTACTATTAATTCATCTGATTGACCTAGACATTGATGTCCAGTATTTGTTTTTAAGTACAATGAGAGTTAATCATTTATTTAACATTTGCATTGGCTTACTTAAAAGTGTCCAGTATTTGTTTTTATTAAGTACAACAAGGGTTAATCCTTTATTTAACATTTGCATTGGCTTCCTTAAAAGCTACTTTAAGGTGCGGTCATTAACTTGTTCTTTTAAGTGGAGAACCTTGTTAAATTACATCATCCCCTAGTAAAAATAGAAATTGATGAGCTTTACAACATTTGCCCTCGTAGATTGTAAAGTATGAAGGGTACCATGAAGGACTGATGTTTAAAAATCTTGTTATGGTTTTAGACTTATCATTTTCTTACATTGCAGCTGATCTGATGTTTTTGACTGGCTCATTATCAGAGCTAGCATCTCGCTGGCTGGAACTGATCTATCATGCAATGTCCAAACATATGGAGAAATTAGAAATACATGTAAATACTCAATCTTTTGTTATTTTTTTTTAAAGATTGACTCTCAATTCAGTATGAAAAAAAAAAATTATAATTATTACAGGCATAGCACATTGGTTTAAGCAGCTGAAAAACTTTCTGATATTTTGACATCTTTTTTTTTTTATCCAAGTGGAAAAAAAGTGCTTTTTTTTTTTTTTCAAAATATTTAAACTTTCATATATTTTTATCTGCAATAAATTTAAAATTAATGTATTTGTTTGTTTCTGTTTCTTTTGTTAAAGTTGTATGGATGTAAAGCATTATCAAAGCTGTTAGAGTGTCGTCCAGAAGTTTACATGTGGATAGGGGAAAGTCCTGACCTGAAGCAGTGAGTTCATGTCATAGTATATTTGTATTGGATTCTGTTCTTTTTATGGTGACATTCAATAGTTTATTAAATAGATTTAAATATTAACTTTGAATTGTTGATAATTTTCAGAATTTTAACTTTTTATTTTAAGTAGTTTTTACTGTCAATTTTAAATTTGTAAATAGTTTTTTTTTTTTCCAATTTTTTTTAACTTAGTGTTTTATGTTGGTTTCTTGCATTAATTATTAGTTATTATTATTATCTTTCACTTTTGAACTTGAAGACAATAACTTAATAGTAAAATAACTTTTACTAAAACACATTGTAAAATTTAGTTAATTTATTTGTTTAGATTTTAAAACGTTCACATTTAAAAAAGATTTTTATATTTCTCAATCTGAAGTGTCTTGTTAGCACATTTTTGTACACAGTAACAATTCAGAATAAGTTTCTTATGAAATTATTGAAAGGATTTTATTTTGAAATGATGACATTGTGTTGTTTGTTTGTACAACCTAACATGTTCTGAAGTGCATTGATTAGGTTTCCTGTCCACACCTTGTGTCTTGGAGCTATTTTAATGTTTGGCAATAACTCGGATGTCTATGTTGCTGCATGCAAGTCTATTTATTACCTTACAGCTGACAATGGTAGGGGGCTATAGATCAGAATATATTCTTCTTTCTAATCATTAACTCAAGTACTCTTAATCTAGTTTAGTTTTTATTTTTACTCTTTTCTTTGTTTCTCTTATTTGTAAACTCTGTTTCCTAACTTTCTTAAGATATAATTATGTAGAGCTACAATGGTTTTGACAAACAATAATGAAGCTCATATAGGATTATTAAAACTAGAGCTTCTTAAAGCTACCGGGTAATAGCAAAAATAATACAGGAAGTCATCTGTTATCTTTCAACTGCATTAACGGTGATACAATAACAACTTCTATAGCATTGAAAAAAAGAAATTATTAAACATATCAATATTACCAAGGAGTGATGCATGTTTGTTTCTTAAGATTATGTCTGCATTTATTTTTTAATCTTAATTTTTTTTTTTGTGGAGGCTATAAAAAAAAACTTCCAAGTTACCTGTATATTTTCTAATTGTTTTATTAGTTATTCTTTTAATATTTGGTGTTTTTGAGAAAAGTTTTAGCTGGTTTTAACTAAGGTTAATAAAAAAAAAAACTATGTCAATAAAACATATTTTGATCTTAGATTAAAAAAAAAAAACAATCTTATTGTCTTATCTTTAAAAAAAACTATAATACATAACTCTAATAGATGCCTTGTGTCAAAGTCTCATGGCTAAAAACTCTCACATTGCTGTGATAGAAGGTTTAGTAACGCACATCACATGCCCAAAGGCTATCATTGCTGGTTGTAAAGCTGTAAGGGGCCTGGCAATATTTCAGTAAGTTTTTTTTTAGCTTGAAAAATGTTTTAATGTTAACATTAATGTTAACAACCTTTACAATATATTTCTTATTGGTTTCCAATCTATTCTTTCTTAACAATGTAATTCTCAAGCTTCCAATCTATGATTTCTTTATAAATTAATTCTCTTAAGTTTCTGATCTATTCTTTGTTTACATTGTAATTCTCAAGTTTCAATCTATGATTTCTTTACAATGTTCATGATTTCAATCTGTTCTCAGGAGTGATCACAAGCTTAAAATTGCTCAGTATGAATGTGACATACTTCCTATCTTGTTGGAAATTATTAAAAAGTTTCATTCTAAAGTGGAAGTACAATCAGAGGTTATTAGTACCATTGCATGTCTTGCAGATATAGGTCAGTTCGAATAAGCAAAAAGAAAATTAGACATAAAATGTAATTTATATTTTACTTCCCTCCAAAAGCTTTAGACATAGATCTTGAAATATTTGTTTTCCTTTCAGATATAATCCGCCATCAGTGTTTTGTTGTCAAGGTACATTTGTATATATTAGAAGCCATGGACAACTTTCCTGGAGATGAATATTTACAAGAAGCAGCTATAGAAGCTCTGGCTGTCTTGGGTGGAGCAAGTATGGACAATTGCATTCAATATTTAATTTTTTTGATCTCATCAAATAAATGTGTAGAATTAGGGGGGGGGGGGAAGTAAACTAATAGTTACTTAATAATAGTTCACTGAAAAAAATATTCACAACAAAAAAATATTCACATAAGATAAACATTGTAAGCTATTTTTGCTTGTTATAGTAGAAGGGTGGAACTCTTGCTTGTTGGATGGCTAGGTGGAATGCTTGGTGGATGGCTAGGTGGAACTCTTGCTTGTTGCTTGGTGGATGGCTAGGTGGAATGCTTGGTGGATGGCTAGGAGGAACTCTTGATTGGTGGATGGCTAGGTGGAACTATTGGTGGATAGCTTGTTGGACCTCTTGATGGATGGATAGGTGGAACTCTTGGTGGATGGCTAGGTGGAACTATTGGTGGATGGCTAGGTGGAACTCTTGGTGGACGGATAGGTGGAACCAGGGCCAGTCCTAGCGATTGCGGGGCCCTATGCGAAACGGATTGCGCGGGGCCTATTATGGGTAGGGACAAGGATAATACAAGAAAATTAAGATTTTGTATTAAAAATAAATTCGTCTTATCATTTTATACATTCTTAACTAAGTACAAAATCACGATCAAATTTACTTTATGAGCCTTGCGTGTAGCGAACTCATACAGTAAATCACCAAAATTCTGTTTCCTACATAGATCACGCTCAATAGCAAGAATTGCTAAATTGTTCAATCTCTCTTCGTGTATTGTTTACCATAAGACCGTAATTCTTGATTAGCTTAAGGCGCCAGAAGCTTTTTTCCCCAGATGCCACAGTTACGGGTATTGTTTAAAAAATTCTTAGTGCAACAAATTAAATTGGGAAAGCAGTGCACCTTTCATTACTGGACAGATAAGCTAAAATTTCTATCAGGGTTTTGGTGGTATTTTGTAGAATATGCCTTAAAGATTCCATTTCATCTGCTAATTCTTGCCCACATATATCTACTGACTGGTCTAATGATGACGTCAATGCTTTCTCGAGGCTCCTGCCTAACTTCCGGATGTCATCAAGCTTAAGGCTCTTGAAGCCGTCCAGAAACCAAAATAGATTGTGTCTTGATTTCAGCTGTTCATGTCTTGGCTGCAATTTTTAATTGCAGTTTTCACAATTCTAGTGAAGCAATCTATCCTGTAGCCATCTTCAGCTTTTCCAGGTGCAAAGTTTTCATTAGATTTAACATACTGCCTTTTCCTTTGACGTTTGGCTGGAAAGATCTCAACAACATCAATGTTTCCAGCCACCTTCTTGTCTGTCATAAGAATCTGAACAAACCCATCCATCAACTCTCAGTTTCTTTAGCCAAGTCATCAAGTTGTTGTACGAGTCCAGGTTTGGTTTGCAATGCACTTTAGAGAAATGTCTACCAATTTTTTTTCAGAAAATTCTCCAAAGTAATCTCAGGTGGACCCTTTTGAAATAAATAGTAAATACAAAATCTTTCCATTTTTTTCTACCCACATTACAGGCTCATCCAGATTTCTCAATGAATCAACCACATTTAGCTCATTATCTATAACTATATGTTGATCAGTTGTTACATTTATTTTATTTTCTTACGACATGCTGATCAGTTGTTACATTATTGTCTTCTTTTC
>JADKLZ010000687.1:6461301-6482894 GCA_021533235.1 Biomphalaria straminea
ACGACATGCTGATCAGTTGTTACATTATTGTCTTCTTTTCTTACGACCTGCTGATCAGTTGTTACATTTATTGTCTTCTTCTCTTACGACATTCACCACTGCAGTTTTCGTATTCTTCATAAAATCTGTTTCAGCTGTCTCACTACAATGGATTATGTTCATATTTTCGGGTTTTTATCGTTTTAAAAACATATGTAGTGCGCCCACCTGGTTCTTAGCTGAAGCCTCATTGGGTTCTTTCATCTTTTCTTTTCCCAGCCAAATACACATCTTCCACCAACATCCCTTGACCTATTAGGTCATTTTCTACTTTATCTTTCACCAAAAAATCCTGATAAATATCATCTCGATCTAGTTATAAATCTAGTAGACCTCTATCGTTCTAGTATAGTCTAATAGTGACTGATATTTTACATCAAATCTGTCTAGATTTAGACCTAGACATATATAACATTTTCCTTCTAATTCTAGATGTAGGTCTCTAGATCTAATACAAATTCAAAAAAATATTGCTTTTTCTTGTTTTATGAGATCCAGATAGCTTTAGATCTACTTTTATATGCCAGTGACTATTAATGTAAATAAAGTATTGGAACTTTCAGTTTCGGTTTAAATTCGCCCTATTATTATATTTTTATTTAAATTTGAAAGCTGACAATGCTTTTTTTTTTTTTGCGTAAGATTGGTGTTTTCCATATAACAAGTTTGTGTAGTTTTCAGGAGATTTTAATAATAATTTCCACGACTTTTTCATATATCTTGCATCATTATGCAATTACACATATACTTAGCGCGGGGCCTATGAAAGCGCGGGGCCCGCTTAAGACCGGCCCTGGGTGGAACTATTGGTGGATAGTTTGGTGGATGGCTAGGTACTCCAGGTTTTACTTATTCTTTCCATTATCTACAACTTTTTGAGACCCAATAAGGATCCTAGTCAAAGACAGGCACAGACAACAAAAACAATGTAAATAGACATCCCCACCCCATGGAAACTCTGTTTGCATTAGATGTGGCAAAATATGCAAGTCACAACTGGGTTTGCATGCTCATGTGAAATACTGCACTCATCCTTAGTCTTGGGAATCTAAGACAATTCCTTATCTTATCTATTGTTAGCGTTTTATGCCTTTACATTTTTCAGCCAATGGACCTGAAATTCTAAATTCACATCGAGCAATAGAGAAAATTATCAAATGTCTGAAGAGGTTTCTCAATAATGGAGGTAAGTTTCTTTGAAAGCATGGTTATTTTATTTATAGTCAAAATTTATTAGTCTAAAACAAGAAAATATTAACTATAATTAGTAGTGTAAGGACATCCATCAATGAAGTTCACAAAAAAAAAGTTAGAGACATCCTCTCTCCCCTTCTTCAAAATACAGAATAGTTACATGCATTTATATAAGCTTACCCTAAACCATTCTTTTCAGTACATAACATTTACGAAAATTGTACAAATCTTTTAAAAATTTATAGTACAATTCTATGTTTGATTAAAGTCATTAGCAAAAATTTGTCCCTTTTTTTTTAGATCTAAAATACCTTTTAAATGCTTATCACGAATAGCTTCTTATTAGAGTCCTTGCCTAAATGAAAAAAGAATATATTGAATAAAGATCAAGTGTGCAGAGAGGGTAGGCTGCATACCATCTGCCTAGTATTGTGCAATAGATCTTAATGTCACAGTGACACAAGTAAAAAAAAAATGGTTTTCTGTTTTTAAATATGGAAAAAAAATCTTGTTTGCTTTGTTTTGACATCTTGCCTCGGATCTTCATTGAGTTAAACATTAGAAATGACTTTTTGCACATTTCTTAAAACAAAAAAAATAAATCTTATTAGCTTTGCGTGTTATTGTGATGTTTGTGTCAGTTGTAAACATTTTTTAAAAATTGAATCGCCACAGCTACTCTAAGCTTCAATATCAATGTCATGAGTGGCTTCTCATTATACTTTATGTAATGACTTCTCATAAATCCACTTCTCTAGATATACAGAAAAAAGGCTTGTGGGCCCTTCAAATACTGGCTGACTGGCAGCTGGTTGAATCAACAGCAATGTGCAAAGAACTAGCACTTATCATTCGATGCACTATGAAGAATCATCCTAACACTTTAGTTATTTTGAAAGAGGTAAGCACTCATTCATTCATGAGACAAATAATGACTTTTTGGATTGTAACTTTAATTAGAAAAGTAGGTCGATTGATACATTGACTAGTATTTATAGTTAGCGTTATGAATGTAAAAGAAGAAACTATCTATCTATAACATTAGAGCATGGAATGGTTTGCCTGAGCTAGCCAGGAAAACCAGTGACTTGGCAGAATTTAAGTCACTGGTAAATATGCATGACTGAATGTATGACACGTAGGAGGTAATCATCTTCTTTTTTGAAGTAACGTCTGTATTATATAAGATAAGATAAGATTTGAATTTTCATTAATAGTTTCTGCTACTGAGTAATTATTTTGTATTTATTACATAGGCCATTGTCGCCATGCAAATATTATCAGAAAAGGGAGCTGAAAAAGATCAGTACAGCAATATGGCCTCCATCTTGGTGGAAATGGAGTGTCATGAGCTTTTGTTTCAGATTCTTGAGAAGTGTGATGACAATCAAGGTAGTGAATGCAATCATTTTACTTTACTTCCTACTTTGTCATTACTTGATAAACATCACAGTTTTCATCCAATCTATTCTTTGTTGTTCTTTGTAATGATTCCTTTTAAAAAAGAGAATAAAATATTGAGGTTAACTTTGAAATGATATGTGTCTCAGGTCTCCATGACTTAGCCAGTGAGTGTTTGTATGTGATTGGCATTGAGCAAGATTTGAAATCTCGGATGTTACTCACTGCTTGTTCTAAAGGTTTTCTGGCTGTAAGGAAGTTGTTGCTTTCCAAAAAAATATTAATTTTTGTTTCGGACATTAGTATTTTAATTTTTACACCTTTTTATTTTGGTAAAATTGATTAACATCTTGAATAAATAATATTATAGCTTAAATATTTTTTCAAACATTGTGACTCTCTTTGAAGTATTAATAAAGATTATTATTTTGTTGCATATTTTCACTACCTGTATATATAAAGGTTATAGTTTAATTTCATGTTTTCAATAAATATAAAGATTATAATTTTGTTTCATATTTTCTCTACACTTTTTGTTTCCCAGGGGGCAGAATGTTTGATAGAAATTGGAGCAGATGTCAATATTGGACATGGAGCAGAAACACCTTTGTTTTATGCAGTGAAAAACAATAATGAAAACATGGTGGAGCTTTTATTACGTCATGTAAGTGAACTCAAGAGAGATAATCTCTTCTTGCTTTAAGATCATATATTTAAACCTCATCATCGTAAAGCTTATTGAGCATTTGTTACTATCCATCCCAGTAACACTACTTCTCAATGAGAGCTCTGGCCTGCCTCAGCCCATCTCTCCATTTAGATCTCTCCTGAATCTTTCATCTCCATGCCTTAACCCCAAGCTGTTGCAGATCTGCCTCCACATCATCAATCCATCATATTCTGGTCTGCCTTTGGGTCGCCTGTCTTTTGGTTTTAGTCAGTATACAATTTTTTCTCCTCTGTTCTCACAATCTTTCAAGGTGACCTGTCCAATGTAGTCTGTTCTTTTTCATTTCTGTCACTATTGGTGGGTCTTCATACAACTGACATATCTCTTGGTTAGGGCGTGTCCTCTACTCAGTTTCTGCTTGTATAGCACCATAGTATTTTCCATTTCCAAGATATTCGGTTGTCTTTGTCAGTGTTCACATTTATTCATAGCTGAGAAGTCTGTCTAGTCTTCTTAACCGTTGCTATTCATCTTGGGAAGCCACTCTAGTCTTCTTAATCGTTGCTATTCATCTATCTATCCTACTAAACAACGTTCTTCTATGCTATCGCCATATTGCTCTTCTTTTTCGCCTAGTCTACTAAAACATTAGATATTTTAAACAGCCAAAGTTGAATCATGGGAAGTTCAATGTAAATGAGGTTTGTCTGTGGACTAATTGCATTTCTAAGCTTTAGAATTGGTATGAGATTTTAAATCAGTATTCAGTTGATAAGTTTATATTGTATTTAAATGTATACATGATTGTCTCTGTTCTAGGGAGTGAGAGACGTAAGGACAGCTCTGAAGTTAAGTCTTGATTGTGGCTATCACTCTATTACAGGCATGTTGTTAGCTTACATTGGCAGAGACAAAGAGAGTAAGTGTCTACCATCAACAGCACTTTTAGACGAATTAACTTAATCTATCAAACCAATTGATATACATGTATATTGACAATTACCCCCCCCCCCCAAATACTTAATTCCTTAAAATTATACATTTAATTATCATTACCTTCTCAAACTATTTGAATTACTAGAAATACTTTAGTTGGAAAAAGTGTATATACTGATCCACTTACATAAAACAAGAAGCACACAATTGAATAGTACTGTTAATATAGTCAATAAAAAAGAGGATAATGGAATTTTTATGAAAATATAAAACCTGAATTATTTTTTTTCTCAGTCAAAAAATAATTCTAACTACCAGCATAATTTTATTTATTCACTAACTTTGGAATGAATCATCTCCCTTGTAGCTGGTACTGTTGTTTGGTCCAGCATACAGCTGTGTGACCTATACCCTGAGTGGATTCTACCGACCTTGTTAGAGCGAGACACAAGCACTCAGTCCTTCTCTATCACTAGCAAACAGTTGGTGGCTAAGATTAAAAATAGTGAGATGAGACGAAACTTCAGAATCACAAATCATCATCAGAGTTACTCAGATCTGGAATTGATTCGACACAAATGCTTCCGTTATAGAAAGAGTAGTAGCGCAGATTTAAGGAGGCTGAGCACCCCAGAGGTTGGAGGTAATTGTGTGTTTGTGTATGCTTTCAAAGATAATTAGAGCTTCTATTCAAAATCAAATTAATAACATCACTGATAGACTTCTAGTTTGGGAAAAGTTGATTTGACATTTGCTTAACATATATGGTATGTCGATTTTTCAGTCACTAAGCGACCATGGAACATCACATAGAAATGAAATGAAAGTCCAAACATTAGATATGGTCAGAATGATGTCGCCCTTACTGCACCCCCCCTCCCTCTCCAGCCAATTTGGCAGGTGCCAGCACATTTTGGGATCACAGATATTGCCAGTGTGTGGCATTGTGTGCTGCAAACTTCTTAAGGGACACCAGCTCCTGATTTTTTTTTCCTCAGAATTGAATCCTGAAGCCTTTCCCAGGTTTGGGAATATACGCAGGGCAGCAGACAGGTTTGAATTCAGAGTTTTCCTTCTCCTTTGCTTCTTAAAGAAATAGATTGCAAGGAAAATGAAAAAACTTGATCTTTTTGTTTTTAATGACTTCCCTTTTTTCCCTAATATACCACACACACATATTTTAATGTTTTATCAAGTCTTTTGCGGGATGAAAAACTGTTTAAAAAAGACTTTATACTGCATATAAACAAAATCTGTATTACAATAACTGAGATGTTTATTTTACCAATACAAACTGTAATACAGGAATGAAAGCAGAAACTCCAAAAAGACCAAGCTCTGTTGGACTGCCAGTAATGAATGGAATGAACAGAGAAATTATTAGTGTTCCAAGTATTCATACACTCCAATCAACATCAGATGCTAACAATGTCTCAACTCCTGCTAGTCCTGATGGCAAGTTCATTTTGAACTAAATAATTTGTTCCAATAAGAAATAAATGTGAAGCTGTGTCTTAATTTTATTTGCAGAATAGGTTTGAAAGAGATTTATACCTCAGTGTTTTCCATCTTGCTGTATTATTAGCTTAAAATCTGGCAAGGTCTTATAAAATGTAGAAGAGGAACCAACATAACTGAACTGTGTTTGAGAAAATGTCTCCTTTTAGATGCTCCAGTGTTTGAACATTCTGAAGATGATTGGGAAGACTGGAAGAAGACAACATTAACTGGAGCCAACATTCCATTCAGTCCTTCTGACCCTAGACGACCAACCAGTCTCAGCAAAATTGAAAATGTGCCTTCAAAATTAGATTCTTTAGGTAATTCTTTTTTTTTCCCTACAGTTTGTAAATTTTTGGGTTTTAGAAAGAATCTAATTTGGGTTTTAGAAAGAAAACTTGACATCTTTTTCCCCATGATCCTAAAGGTCTACAAAGAAACTTTGCCAATATTGAAAAATGGCTGCCTGGTCATGTTGTATGCGCACTGGACTGTTGTTCAGTCAACTTGATGGTCCTGGGTTTATAGCTTGCCAGCTGAGTCCCCCATTGTACTGTTTAAACTAGTATGTAGATTATCTTCAACTCTCTGAAGGAATATCTGGAACATGTAAAACATTGCACAAACATACAAAAGACAAAGGTTTTATTTAATATTCTTACTTTTTTTTATGTCTAGGTTACTGTAGTAAAATGATGCAGTTATATTTTATATTTGAAAGTTTACAGGACTTAATTATGTCATGAAATCTTGTTATAGTTAAAAACCAACCCTCTTTGTACTTTTGGAAAAAAACAAGGGTATCTAAAACAGATGGTTGTTTGATATAAGGAGTTCAATGTGGCAAGTTTTAACTCTATATATATGATGATTAGTTGAAGTGATTTTTTTTCTTATAGCTTCTTCTGCCCCATGGTTAAGAAAGTACAGTTCACAAGACAAAAAATTTTCACACACAAAGAAAAGAAATAGAAAATTTACTATTGGTCAGTCATCTACAGAGTCTAGTCCTGTGGACGATGTATCTATGCCTATATCTGAACATTATGTAAGTTATTTTTTTTTACACCAAAGTGTGCCTACTTGAGCACAGAAATAGATATTATTACATGTTTACTTTAACCTTGTTTATATTTTTTTCTGCTTGTCAGTCTTCTGATACAGATGTAAGTGTGACTAGGGCAAGCTCTTCATTGTCTTTTCAATCAACTGATGAAGCAGGTTTGTCATTTGACAGTTATAGACACAAATCACACATGGTATTATTAACAATTGTTCTAGTGATAGCTTTTTCTAAGAATGTAACTGAATATATGATAAATTTATTATAAATTTAAAAATAAAATGTGCTCTTGTTCCTATACAGACGTAGAGATATCAGGCAATGACACAAAAGGGAATCCAATAAAAGAATATAGCATTAGAAATTTAGATTTATCTGGCAACTCTATCCCATCACTGGATAAGCTTGTCGACAATGGAAGTGAACTTCTGCAGAGATTTACTAGCTTGGAGTGTCTGGATCTGAGTAACAACAATCTAACTCGACTACCTGACCAGCTGTTCAAGGTAAAACTTCAATCTTTTTTTTATTTCAAATATTTTAACAGCATAGGAAAAGCTAAAAATAAAAAATTCCTAAATGTTATCTGCTCCCCTCCCTCAACTTATTAAAGTGACATCAACAATCCCAAGATGTTGTTAAAATAATAAATATTTTGTATTGTTTACTTAAGTGCTAGAATATTTTAGCTTTAACTGCTATGTCAAAATGTGAATTGATCATTTGTTACAGGCATTATCTGGTCTGAAACAATTAAACTTGAGTTGCAACAAACTTACTACATTCCCAGATGCTATTTTGTTTTGCTGTAATCTCAACTTTCTAGATCTTTCTTCAAACCAGGTAGGTGGGACTCACTGTTTGAATTGAGATTGTGATTTTAAGTCTAATTGTCAAAACTTACAACTAAACTATTTTACACTTTTTTCTCTATTATTTAGATAGAGACTGTTGTCTTGTATCCAAACAAAAGTTTGTCCCTCACTGAACTGAACCTGATGAAAAATTTGATCACATATTTCCCAGTTGGTCTTCATTTCGCTTTCCCTCAGTTAACTAAGTTGGACATCAGCAGGTGAGTCTCACTTAGATCCATGGCTATTTCAAACATTTACAACCATATAAAATGTATGTTTTAAACTTTAGATTTTCATAATTTTATTGCTATGCAATAGCTTGTGCATAACTTTCGTCCCTCATTGTTTCAGCAATGAGATGAAAGAACTTCCTGTTGACTCGTTGGGTCTTCCTGAGCTCCGTCTGCTTGATTTTTCTCACAACTACATCCAAGTTTTGCCTGATGCTTTCCTGCAGAACTGTTTGAAACTGGAAATGCTGATAGCTGTTAATAATAGGCTGGGTTAGCATCTCATTCAAATAATATTTATTTGCTTCTCATTTTTAAGTGAAGCAGTTTTGAAGTTGTATTGGTTTGGTTAAATGATTTATTAAAAAAATTACTATGCTAATTTTTGTTTATTAAAATGTTTTTATATTCAAAGAGAGTTTACCAAATGAAGCATTGGCAGCTGATCTCATACGTCTTACAACTATAAGACTGAGCAACAACAAAATATTAGAGAAAGAACCTTTTTACATTTCAAAGTTTATTCTAGAGTTACCCAAGTAAGTGTCTGTATAAAATGTGAGTCATATGATTAGGCATCTTTACAAACTGTAAGTCATGTGACTTTTTAAGAGCTATATTCTCAGTGTCTGTATAAACTTTGAGTCATATGATTAGGCATCTTTACAAACTGTAAGTCATGTGACTTTCTAAAAGCTATAGAGTGTCTGTATAAACTTTGAGTCATATGATTAGGCATCTTTACAAAATGTAAGTCATGGGACTTTCTAAGAGCTATATTCTGAGTGTCTGTATAAACTGTGAGTCTTGTGACTAGCGTAAATATTTACCAAACACTGTGGTATCTAGTCCAGCTTTTAGTAAATACCACACAGTTATTAGGATCTTGACCTTTGTACTGCTCAGCAGCTAATTCTTAATCTCTTGACATATGAACTTTCTCAATCCCCCTACACATGACTTATTAATGTTTTTAAACTTATATTTGTGTTATTATTTTATTCAAATATTTAGTTGCTTATGAAAAACATTTTTTTTCCTCAGTGTTAGGATAGTTGAGCTGGCTTCCAATGGCATTCTGGGATTTCCTCCTCCATGCCTTTGGAAAAGTCAAATGTTGAAAGAACTATTGTTGTCTAGGAACATGATTACCAAAGTAGGTCAAAGAATAGTACAAATTTTCATTTTAAAATATTTAAAATTCTTTTAATCCATGCATTTTAAAAACAACTTTTATTTCAAGGAAATATTTTCTTCTGTAATATTTTCATAAAACAAACGTTTATCTTTCAGTTACATTTTGAGGGTGTTCGACTTTGGAGCAAGCTAGAAAAATTACAATTAGCTCACAATAAAATTTCAGAGGTATAATGATCATTCCATGCAAATTATTTAGATTCATTTTTATTTTATTGATAAAAAGTTAAATTTTTTTTAAATTATTAAATTGAGTTGCCTAATGATCAAATGAATAAAACATGTTTAACATTAACTTCAATGCTGGCAGCTTCCTAAAGAAATAGGACAACTGACTTCACTACAGTCTCTAGACTTGAGCTATAACAAACTAATGACAACACTACCTGATGAACTGGGCAAGTGCACACGACTCTGGGAAGTAAGTTCAAGCGGAAAAATATTAGCCACTTAACTAAAGAAATAAGTCATAAATCATAAATAAGTCTAATCAATGTGTTATTGTGTTTTTGTTTTTTTTTTTGTTTTTTTTTTTTTGTTTTTTTTTACTTTAAAAAAAAAATGTCAGGAAAGAAGTTGCGGGAGGGGAAAGATAAATTAATTTCCATTTCCAATTAAAAGTTAATTTAATTTACATTTTATACTATGTTTAACATGAAAAAGTAAACAAAAAAAAAATATGGTACCCATTCCAGACTTTCAGAAAGATGTAAAGATCATCTGTCTCTATGGCTGACTGGTCACAAGGGTATCCTGAGACCAGCATGATGACAGACATTTATTTCCCTTAGATACATCAGGTACCCATTAGAGTTGGGTGAACTCAGGGGAGGTCCTAAAAATCCAGAATTTCAAATTTTTAGTCCTCATCAGGATTTAAACTCAAAACCCCTTGGTTCAGAAGCCCTGCTTTACTACTTGTCCACCACACCCTATTATTGTAGCTTAAAAATAATTAAATATTTCATTCATTAAATAAAATGTAATTGGAATAATGGCTAATAAAGTATTTCTTTTTGTTAGTGTCAAGAAACTAAATATTTGATTGAAATTTTCTATATTTATACAAAGTGTTTTTTAAAAGTGGGGCTTCAGCTGAATGCACTATGTCAATATGGGTTTATGTTTCTTCTTTGTATGTTTAGATGCCACTTGATGGACTTTCCTTAGATCTGGATGATGGACTGCTGAGGGGGAGAGTGAAAGATTTGGTCATTTATCTCCATAACAGGTTGAAGAAGGTAGGCTTTTACTTTGTAAAATATATCCTGTATCTAATTACTATTAATACATACAATATACATTAATTTTTCTAAATATATTCCTTTGTTAGGGTTTTTTATAGTACTGGATTATTAGCTACAAAAATAATGCTATTCAAAGAATTATTTTTCTTATGATGAAATATATTAGCATTGGGGTTGCTTTCTGAAATAGCTATTTATATTTTTTTAATTTAAAGGAAAAAAAGTTACAGAAAAAAATGAAACTGTAAAATGTAATTCTATGATCAATGCTGTTTCAGGCTCAGCGGTATTTCCGAATGAAGTTGATGGTTGTTGGTTACGGAGGGAGAGGCAAGACAAGTTTGTTACAAGCTTTGAAGAGAAAGATCAAATATCAGTTAGAGAAGCCGCAGGTTACAGTTGGCGTCATTGTGGAGGACTGGAAGTAAGAAATAATGTGACATTGCTATGTCAAGTAATTAATATAAAGTTTATTTTCCATAGAGTGGTCCCTTAGGCCATGCAATAGAAGTTTAACAAGAGTGTTAGTAGCTACAACAATTAACTTGTATTCATTTTAGTTGACTAAGAACATTCTTATTTCTCAACTTTGAAAATCTCCACAAGGACAGAACACCTTGTACACTTTTTTTTTTACCTACCATTAGGTATAGTGTAGTTCAGCAATTAGACAGTTTTTAACAATTAAAAAGTTTTAAAACAAGTTAATGAAATTTTAGCCTGTCACTGAGAGTAATTTTGTACTTAATAAATCTTACTCTTTGAAGGTACGAAAGACAAAGATTTGGTAAAGCTGTCACCTACACATTAAACACATGGGACTTTGCTGGCCAGGAAGAGTTCTACAGTACACACCAGTGTTTCCTTTCTAATAGAACTGTCTATTTGGTAGGTCAAGTCTCAATAAATAGCATTTAGTTAAGGTTAAAGATTTTAAACCTGGAGTCTTATGATGGTAGGACTTTAAAACAAAGACCATAACTTGGGGAGGTTGGAGTTCGAAAAGCAAATAATAATTTTTTAACCCCAATTTAAATCTGAAAAGTCTGTAAAAATATTGAAAGAGGAATGCAATGATGAAAGTGCTTAAGAAATGTTGATATTTCTTATGATCTATCAGGTAATAAATGCTTGTGAACCAAACAAGTTTATGATGATTTTTGTAGCATTGTTTTGCTTTTTTTTTTTAATAGATTTTTTTTTCAAACTGTTTTACGTTAACATCATTTAATTATATGTTTTATATTTTACACACCAACACTTTCACTAAAAAAATTACCTTGCCCTTCAGGCTGTTTATGACATCAGTTTGGGACTAGATGAGATTGATAAGCTAAAACCTTGGTTGTCAAACATTCATGCCAGGGCACCAGGTTGTCCAGTCATTGTGGTGGGCACACACTATGATGTTATACCTGAAGGTAAGTTGGGTTTTTATTGATATTTGATTTTTAAAAATATAGTTTGATTGTAGTGTCTTTGATTATATTGTAAAATATTTCTCCATGCAGTGGACAGGGAATATATTTTTGCTCAGTTTGATGTCAAGCTTAAAGAACTTGTTAATAAACCAGGTCAGTAATGGGTCTTAATATCAGTTTCAGCTTTGGTATATTGGGCATTTGGTTAATTTTTTTTACAAGTGATAATTTTGTTACCCAATTGTTTAGTAGTTTAATGCAATAGAAATAGTTGTGAAATTTGTATTGCTAAAGAAACATTTGCGCTGTTCTAGTAAAATTTTGTATTGATCAAGTACACATAATGTTACACAGATCACTACAATTGAATACAGTGACAAAGACTTACAAACTGGTTCTTTTGTGGAATCTCATAATGTATTAGTAAAGTAAATAAATTTAATGGTGATAGAATGCGACTTAGATTATTATAAAGATTTTTAAAGTTATTACATAACATGTCACTTAAAACTTATAGGAGTAAATATTTTCTCCTTCTCTCTAAATGCATAGCAAGGGTTTTATTTTATTGGCTTTATTTCATCCATCTTCTCAGGTTTTCCTGCAATCAGCTGTTTTGCTCTTGTAGACTTGACTAAAGAAACTCCAGAACTTCACAAGTTACGTAAAAAAGTTCAAGAGACTGTGGATCAGTAAGTACAAAAATAAGAAGATGAACATTTGTTAAAGTCATCAGACATTAGTAGATTTACATGTAAACATTGGATCATAACAGTGTTGTAACTCCGCTCATTGCACCAGTATTATTATTATCTTGAGGCCATAGTTTAGTGGTTGAAGGTACCTGGGAACTGCATAATCTGAAAGCATTGTTGCAAATCTAAACCCCCTGATATCTTCTATTTGATATTTGACATCCTCATCTGTGAGTCAGATTGTCTTAGCTTTACAGAATTATAAAAAGCTAGATATTATAATGCAGTTTTTGGTTCCTCTTTAGGTTTAAAATCAAAGGTCAACCAGTCATGGGACAGAAAGTTCCAGCAAGTTATGTTGTAAGTTATTTGTCATCTAACTCATTCAATATTCACATTATCATACAGTATATTTTAATTAAATAGTTACTTTTGAACTCTCATGCAAAATATTAGTCATTAGTTTAAAGTGTTTGTGGCCATTCTGTAAAAAAAAAAATTCATAGCTAATAATCTGAGGCTGTGATGTTTGAATCCTTAAGGGAGGAAATAATTTTTTATTTGGGATTTAATTGAAGCAGAGTAATGTTTCTCTAGTTCACAACAGGCAGCAGTCAAATCTCTTACAGATATTTATTTTCACTAAGCAATGTGGAGAGTAGTGCACTTTCAAATAAAAAAAACAGCTGTATCTCTTTTATCACAGCAGAGTGCAATGGATAATGGTTGGGTGGGGAGAAAGGGGATAATAGAATCAAATTAGATGAGTCCTTTAAATAGTTTAATTTTTTGAAAACCTATTTTACATTAGAAAGGATTTACAGTTACAGTAATATATCTCACTAGAGTTAGTATAGCATCTTAGCATTTCAGATTACATTTTATTTTAAGTTAAAAAAGTGGAGTATTGTTTATACACACTAGTTTCAAACAATTACTGACTGCAAACATTCCATCAAAATGTATAAACTCCTGAAACTAAATTAATACAATATGAAGTATGACCTAGAAATAGTTATGTATAACCAAAATTAGTATTGTTATATTGAAGAAGTTCAATCTTACATTTTAGTTAAAACTAGTTTACAGACATTTACAAATATTTATAAAATCTGCTAACTTCAGAAAAAAAATAATTTTACAACCTATTTGAAAAGTACATGAATAAATTTGTATCATTTAGAGACTAGGAGAACTATTACATGAAGAAGCCAAACGAATACAAAAAAGTTTTCCAGTCATTAGACATTCACAGTTGATTCGATTGGTTAGGTCATCTAACCTTGACCTTGATGAAGATGGTGAATTACAGCAGGTACTTTTTGTAGTTTTAACTATAAGTTTTTTAAACTGTAACTTTGTTTAGATATCCACTAAAAAAAGTTTTTAAAAAAAGCATCTTATATCACTTAAACACAACTACCATGTCTTGAAAAACTGTTTTATGAAAAATACCTTTCCAATACAAATAAATAACTTAAAGACAATTTGCACTCATTAAACCACAGTTACATCAAATCTGGATGAAGTGGTCAGCTCCTCTCCATTAAGGCATAAAAGAAAGATCTTAAAACTCTTTTATTCCACTTTCAGTCAAGGTATTCCAAGGTCATACATTGTCACCTAGAAGTACACAGAAGCCTAATTTATAAAGCACTGGTTTGGTGTGTGTGTGTGACTGTTGTTTGTATTTGCATCTAGATCATTATTTTTATTGTAGTAATGCTGCAGTAGAAAATTGTAGTGTTTGGATCAATCAGATAATCTTAAACCCCCTAGACACCTAAACGGCCACCATCTTTGACCTACTTGTCACATAATTGGGGGATAATCTTATCTTCATTTGCTCTTACTTTTGTACAGGCAGTTAATTTTCTTCATGAGAGTGGTGTCCTCTTGCACTACAATGAGACCACACTTCAAATGAGAGATTTCTATTTCATTAATCCTGGATGGCTGTGTCGTATGATGGCACAAGTTGTAACAGTACCAGAGATCAATCCGTTCATTGACCGCAATGGGGTCTGTTTTTTTTTTCTTTCTACAAAGCTTATATTCACACCATCTGTGTGTCCGTCTGGTACAAACTTTGCACACATTTTTTTATGGATCAAGTTGAAATTTTGCACACTCATTCATGAATCAATGAACAAAAAAAATTAGTTTATCAATTATTAGTAATTAATTAATTTGTTTCATAAAGAAAAAGAGAGTTAAACATTGCAGTATTGAGATATATTGCTGTAATTTTGAAATTCCTACCCTTAGATAAGCTTTGTTTTTTTTTTAAAGTATTTTTTATATTTGGCTTCTATTTTTACAATCATTTTAAATACATTAGGACTACAAATAATTGTATTTAGTAAGTAAGAAAAACAAATGAACAGATACAAACTAATAGATAAGCCAGAAAATAATGCTGTCCTCTGTCTGTTATTCAGATAATGAAGAAGTCATGTGTGAGCATGTTGTTTACTGGCAGAGAAACATCAGGGGAGAGCAACTTTACATTCCCATCATCACTTATACCACAGTATTTGCATTTATTGGAGAAGTAAATAAGAGATGTCTGGTTTAATATTATTTGAAGATCTTACAAAAACATTTTGACCTATAACTAAGTATACTTTAAATATATAATGACCACATTTTATAACTTGCTTTCTCTATATTAGTTTGATTTTGATTTTTATACTACCAGATTTGAAATAGCTTTACACAGAAATGAAGAAGAGTTGTTGATACCCTGTCGACTGCCTTACAGACGTCCAAATGTAGAAATACCAGCTCAGGATAGATCAGGTTTGTCTACCATATACAAATGAGCATTTCATTTATAGTTTTCAGGAAATGAAATTTATAAAAGTACTCATAATTATTTGTAAATTTCCTTAACTAGAAATTTTAAAGAAACTTAATGATTATGTCAACACTGGAAAATATTTCTAGTTCTAAGTTATAAAAAGTACAACTATTTAAGCTTTATGATTCTCTAAATGACTGCCTGGTAATGAGGTATATTTTCTGGATTGTCATCTTGATATTGTAAATCCTGCCTGCCACTATCCTCCTCCATCCTGTGAGATGTTTCAGCTATTATGTAATAATCTTCAGTTCTAAAGGAACTTCCAAAACATGTAAAACAAACAAATAATGAGTTATTTGTTCAGAATATTTTATGCTTGTCACAAGGCAAAACAAAATGACATTTTCTGGTAATCTTTTGTGAGTTTCATTTCAGTTTGTGTTACATTGTGTCCTGATAGTATATTTTGTTTCTTTACTTCACTCACTTTGTTAGTTCATGCTCAGTCTTAAGTTTATGTTCTCTTAACTTTTCCTGCTCTGTTAAACTGCATTCATTCAGATATGTACTTATCTAATTTTCTTTCAAATTTATTTACTTTTATAATATAAATTCTGGGTGTCTCATTTGGGTTAGGGTTATTATTAGGATATTTTATTTCACTTGTTACTAATTCAAGGGATTGCTCTGTTTTATGTTATTATAAAACTATATATTTTGTATATCCCTTGTGTTACAGAACTTGTTTATAGATATTACGTCATGCCCTACACACCCATTGGCTTCTGGTCACGTCTGCTGACCAGATTAATTGTATTTTCAGAGAGTCAGCTGGTTGAAGTAAGTAGATGTAGTACTATCATTTCAGTGTAGATTCATTGTTACTATTTCTTTACTTCTTCTTTTTCAATCTTGTGTTCACAGAGTATGTTGTTTATACAAGAGAAGCCAAATGTTCAGTTCTGGAAAGAGGGAATTTTCACTAAGTGGAACTCAGTATGTTGATAGTAACTTTTAGTCAATTTTGATAATAAGATAAAACTTGTTCATGCTTGAGCCCAGCGAGCGTAATAATAGCAATGAGGCAGAGTCCTTCAGTCCATTGTGTACTATTTGGCTGACACCATAGACCCTGTTGCAACCTGCATATCTGAAGCAGGTGAAAAAAATCACAGTCCATTAAAGGTTTACTTAAATTTATCTTTTTGCAAGCTCACCTTGTCTGTGGTCAAGGGTTTTCTCTCAGGTTTCAAATATGTGTCCCATGTAAGCTGTTTCTTTCAGGGTTTGGTTAAATTTAAGCAAGTGTGTGTCATTTATTGATTTAAACCTTTTGCAAATCAAGTTATAGTTTAATATTGTATTTTAAAATAAACTATTTTTAAAAATTGCAACAAGGGTAAAGATACTCCACATTATAAGACATTCAACAACTCAAAAATTCAAATTTGTTTGATTGTAACAAAGAAATATTTTTTTTTAACTTCTGTAAGGCTTATGATCTTAAAAAGCTTTGGAAAAATATTCAAAGTAAAATAATTTAAAATATTATTATTATAAAAATATATTAATAATATAATATTAATGGTATGAAGCATAATTGTAAACTTTTCTTTCAGGGAACTTTTTTTCTTGTGGACAGTTTTAAAAGTGAACTTGATGAGATCCATATGACAGTTCCCAACACTGCTCATGGATGTAGGTCAGTGCATTTTTTGGTTTGTTTATGCTTTAGAATACTTTAGATGGATGGAATTCTACAGCAGCCTTTTTAAACTAGATTTCTTTATTTGAACTGATTTTATTTTGTTTTTATTTCATTGATTAGACTTTTAGGCTGCTTGGTTGATCATGCTGAATCCCTGATAGATGAATGGTATCCTGGTTTAGTGTCCATTGACCCTTTGTTAGGAAGAGAACTCTTAGAAAAATTTGTTCCTTGTACTTTATGTGAGGGTAAGTTGTGTACTTTAAAGTAGGAATAGTATTCACAATTATAAAATATTCAAATGTAACATCTTTAGACAATCCCAAACATCAAATTGATAGCTTTATTTTACACAAATTTAACAGTCTTCTTTACACAACTTCAATGGACATGGCTGCCGAGTGGTAAAGCGCTTCGGGTTGGAATACTGGTGATTTTGAATTTCTTAATTTTTAGGGCACCACTGAGTCCACCTAACTCTAATGAGTACCTGATATTAGTTAAGGAAAACCAAAGGTGGTTGGTCGTTGTTAACCTTGGGGTGCAGAAACAGATCCAATGTAGATTGCAAGGTTTGAAAGGGATACCTTTTTACTTTTACACAGAATAAACGCTGGTAGATAATAATACAATATGTGTTATAGCTCAACAGATTTATGCTCAATTAAGCTATAGAAGAATTTGTTTTTGTAAAGTGATTTCTATTATTTTAAACAGAGGTAATTTTATTTATGTCATTTGTGTTTAAGAAAATTGGTTTGACAAATGTTGTGATTTTAGTGCTTAAATAAATATATTTAAATGAATGTACATTTTTGAACTTTTTCTTATGAACTGGCTAAATGTTAAGTAAAATATTATATTTTACAATTCAATGTAGAATCACATTCTACAGCTATTTTTCACATTACTTAATGATATTAATTACATAGTATAATAAGTTCAACAATGTAAAAGTTGGAGTCGTCTAGACTAGACAGTTGTAGAAGTTTCTAAAACTATAAAACATTGGTGTCAAGATCATCCATGTCTATTGATATATAAACATAAACAAAATTAGGTGTAGCAGTCAGTAAAGTTCATTCAGTCACTACACTTTGATGACAGGAAATTATTACTGTTCTTGTTTTTATCATACATTGAGTTGCAACTATCTTCAAACATTCGTCACCTTCAAGTAACGAACAAATAAGTTGTTTATTATAACATTCTGACTTTGTTACAGATTCCTTTGTGCTACATCATCAGATAGTGTATCTATTTGTTTGATTTTGAGAAACCTTTACACAATATTCTGCAACTATTTCCTCCCAACAGGTGGACAGCCTTATTTGTTCAGCTTTAACCATTTACTTCTTCATTCGGAGAACCATTCAGACATTTATTGTCCAGGGCATAAAGGGATGGTAGACTTGGTTATGTTGGTAAATAAACTCTGTATTCAAACTTCATAAATTGCTTCTTGCAATTTTTTATTTAACTGTTACTCTGCATGTACTTATGTCGTGACTATTAATGAGTAAAGCAATTTTTTATCTGCAGGCTCCAGACATAATGTTGGCAGACATTGAACCACATTTTCACTTAGACCTAGAACAGTTTGAATTCAAAGAAAGGTAGTTTTTTTTATATATTTGTTTTTATTCTTGCTAAAGATGTATCCAGTCAATTTCTTATACTGAGATAACTAATTGACTTGTTTAAATGTGCACTTTTTTCCCCCTCAAATTCGAGTGTGTGCTAGAAGCTTCTAAGTCATATTATGTATTTATAGAATCTGTGAAATGGCCTAAAATTGAAGATGTTTGATTGAATTAGACTTTTTAAAAAAATATTTTATTCTAAAATGATCTAGTTCTAGATGTTTTGTTCTTTAAAAACCAGTTTGGAAAATGTTTGTGGTGATGGAGGATTTGCTTCTGTTTACAAGGCCAAATACAAGGGCAAGGTCAGATAGAATAAATGGTTTTATTATAAAAAAAAACATAGCATGTATATAGCATTGGTTTTCTTAAGTTTAACTTGGCTATTTCTGTTTATTTAAGCTTATTTCTGAGTGTAAAGTTATTGATAAATAAAGATATTATTCATAACTCTTTTCATTGTTACAAGTTATCGGGCCATAGTCTCTTGGTGGCAAAATATTTCTTAAAGAAGCATGCATAATATAATTTATTTTGAACATTGTCTAGAGTAGTTAAAATATAATTTCCCTCATGCTTGTGTTTGTGTGTTCTATTCAGAATGTGGCTGTCAAAGTATTCAATGCTATTGGAGACATACATCCTCACAAAATGTTGAGACAAGAAGTGAGCTCTACCACAATTTTATTTTGTTTCACTTTTTTTTTTCTTAGATTTCATTTTAATTTGAAGTGATACACAACAAAAAAACAACATTGTTTTAAAACTTTGTTTCAGTCGAAAGATTTTGTAAAAATAATCTAATTTGAAAAGTAACTTCAGAATTGCACCAAACATTTTGTTTACAGGCCACAATATTACGGAGATTAAATCACCCAAGTGTCATTAGCCTGATAGCTGTTGCTGTGAGGCCTGTCAGGCTGGTAGTTATTGAGTTTGCACCTCATAAATCAATTGGGGAAATTTTCAGATCCAGCCAACAGTTTAGTCGCATGATGCAGTTGAAAATAGCTCAACAGGTGACTACTGTTTTAAATATAAGTATCTTATCTACAATAACTGTAAACAAATCCAAACTAATAATTAATGAAATTAGTGCTAAAGTATATTCTTGGCTTCTCACATTAGTTAAATTTATTATTTTATAAACTTATTGCAATAATGAATTTTTTAAATATAAAAAAAAATATGATATATAAAATAAAATATAAATTCAAGTATGTAGCCTGTTTCTAAGAGATGAATTTAGAAAAAAATAGACATCTAAAATTTCTCTTGGTTGTATAGGTGAGTGAAGGTTTGGATTACTTGCATAGCCTGCTCATCATCTTTAGAGATTTAAAACCAGACAATGTTCTAGTATTTTCTTTGGCTCCAGATGCATTGGTATGTCTAGATTTCTTTACAGTATATTTAAATCTTACAAAATGCAATAACATAGGTTAGTTCTGAAATTGAATACATTTATTTTTTGCAGCAATTAACTAAAAGTGGAACTGAATTGAACAAAGTAGGTCACTGTACACCAGTGTTTCCCAAACTTTGGACCTATTTGTCCCCCTTCTGAAACTTTTGTAATGCTAAGTACCCCTGGACCCACCCATGGATTTATGTTAATAACAATTAAAACATTTTAGGTAGACCTACATAGAAAATAATAATAAACAAAAAAAAATGTGAATGAAATAAAAGTAAGTTATATTCTAAATAACATTGATTTGGAGCAATGAGAATGAAGATATTGTGTTTTGATTTGGTTCCTTGGTTGTTAATTTTAATTTGAGAAGGGATTTTTTTACTTATTGTTTTTAAAAAGCTCAAAAGGCATTTATCAAATGAACATAATAAATGGGTATTTAAATAAAATCAGTATAGTTATTGAGGTACAACATGTACCACCTTTATACTCTGCCTATACCCCCCTGGGGTACACATACCCCACTTTGGGAAACACTGCTGTACACCATCCCTAATCTTTAATCATTACTTTAAAGATCAATTTTATATTTATTGCTAGTCACTGATTTGGACATAAGATCTCTACTTCATCTTGCTCTTAACAACATGAACAAGGTAGTTAGTCATTGTGTAAGTAACAGAGTGTTCTTTCAACCGATCCTTAAGGCCAACAGACTACTTTGATTCATGCAAGTTTTTTAACTAAAAGTGGATTCGATCACTTTCAGCCCTTTGTTAATCCCCTGAGACATTACTTTGATTTCTTGCTTAATGATATTATGAATTTGAATCTGACATGTTTAGAATTATTTTCCATCATTTCTTTGTTTTGTTTAGATCAATGTTAAAATAGCAGACTATGGCATCTCTCAATTTACAACATTGTTTGGATTGATGGCACAAGAAGGTACACCAGGTTTTAGAGCACCAGAAGTCATTAGAGGAGAAACTTATTCATTTCAAGTGAGTTGATCCAAACTTTCAATTCACCCGTTTTGAGTCATATATTCATTGAAAGCATCGTATATCACTCAAGTACAGCTACCATCTCTTGAAGAGCTTTTTCATGAGAGATCCCTTTCAAAAACACTCATGATTCTTAAAGATAACCTGCACCCATTTAACCACTGTTACATAAAATCTGAACAAAGTGGTCATCTCCTTTCCATTAGGACAAAAATAGAAAGATTTAAAAACTCCTTTATCCCACTTTCGGTCAGATAATCTGTCGTTATCGAGAAGTACATTGAAGTCTAATTTACAAAGCGCTGGTTATGAGTGTGTATGTGTTTTCATATATGAATGCTGTTCGTATTTGCATCTATATTGTTATTGTACAGTAGTTACACTCAGGTTGTCAATTGTAGTCAAACTAAATTTCCATTTGATTGGATCAATAAAAATTATCTTTTTTTATCTTAAATGATTAGATCTGTGCAAAATTTGATGTTTATAAAGGGTTTTGAACTTTCCTAATTTATAAAGGGTTTTGAACTTTCCTAATTTATAAAGGGTTTTGAACTTTCCT
>JADKLZ010000687.1:6499019-6542656 GCA_021533235.1 Biomphalaria straminea
TAATGTACAGGCCTATTTATATGTTTAATTCACATTTGCTTACTAAATAATGGCTTTTTATGTGAGTGTGTGTGTGGGAAGGGATATATATTAGACCTAATTTGCGTTTTTTTTTTCAAGCAGAATTTCTTTTTTAACTAGATCTGTGTAGTTACCCTCGCTTTAACGACCGAAAAAAATAACTTTAATTTTATAAGACTTTTCACAGGTGTGTGCGAAATATTTTCATTAAATCTACAGTAGATCTAGACACTTGATCTAAGTCAGACTAAAATTCTCTTATTTTCACGGCGGTGTGCAAATTATCTTCATTGAATCTCTTAGATTTAGAATCTATAATAGACTCCATTGATTCTAATTCTAAATCACTAAAATTCACGGACTTTTCACTGCTTCACAGGGTTAGTAATTATCTTACTAAATTTTTAGTGATTTAGCGTAAATCTAGACTCTAGATTTAAGTCACTAAATTCGCGGACTTTATCGCGGCTGTGTGCGCGAATTATCTTCACTAAATCTAACGTAAATCTAGAGTCTAGATCTAAATCAATCTAAAAGTCACTAAATTAGCGGACTTTATCGCGGCTGTGCGCGAGTTATCTTCACTGACTGCCGTAAATCAAAATCTAGACTCTATTATGGATCTAAGTCTCTTAAATTTGCGGACTTTTCACGGCTGTGCGCGAATTATCGTCACTAGATTCTAGTCATTCTAGTGATTTAGCATAAATAAGATAAATGTAGAATATTTTAGAATCTATCGTATTTCTAGAGTAATCTAGACGTTAGACGTATCGAGATCATTAAATTGACTAAAATTCACGGAGTTCTCAGGTTAAAGACAAATTATATTCACTAGATCTAAATTAGATCTAACTCTATATACCGGTGCCGTAATTACTGGTATGCTACTATTGAGTCTATTGTCTACTATCATAGATGATTTACGGACTTTCCACGCGAAATCACTCTTACTCTTACTGTTTTTAGGTGAGAAGATTTTAGGTGAGGGGGGGTAGCCTACACATTCGCTCTGTTTTTTTTTTTTTTGTTAGTAGTTGTTATGCCGGCAGATCAGATCAAACTTACTAGAATTAGATCTACTTACTAACTTAAGCGTCCCATGCCGGCGCCTTACGGATTTGTTTCTAACTTTTGTTTACGTTTTTAATAAAAAGTGAAAGTACCGTAATAAGCGCATGGTAACTTCCAGCCTTTCTTTGAATTCAACTTATTCATTTGTAAGTTTGAAAGACCAAAACGTTATCGCAAGTGAAAAAAAAAAAAGTCCGATACCGAGCCGGCAATCGGTCGGACTGGCGTTTGCCGGCAAGCTTTTTTTTTACTTTGATTTTGCCGGCTATAGCCGGCAATCTTGCATCCATGTATATGCTTTGTTTGAAAAGTTTTAGGCTGCACATACATTTCATGTACAAATCTTCACATACTTTTCGGAACTGCCAGTCGGGGCCGGCCTTTTAAGAATTGGAGGCTATATATTCGAAGTGAATTTGGTGTCCCCGAATAAAAAAAGAATATACAAAATAAAGGGGAAAAAAATAAAGATTTGCAATTTATTAAAGACCTAATTTACTTGGAACAATAACATTGAGTACAAGTTTTGCTATTCCTTCTGTAATATCAAACTGTAGTTCCTGTGCGAGTTATGTAACAATCATGGACCTTAGCAGCAACATACTTTGGCTATGCCTAGGGACAGCACCTGAATATCAAAAATTGTGTTCATTATACCCTCACAAGGATGTAAATTTAATGTAGCTATGTGTAAAATTTCCAGGGTACTAGTTTATGGTTGGAATATTTTCTTTATTTTATTAAAAAAAAGTTGTTTTTCTCAGTCAAAGCTCCATCAGTTGTTACCCTTGCCATCTTGTAGAAGCCAACCCAACTCTTTCAACACAGTTCTCCATAGCATTGAATAAATACTGGCCAGGACTTAGTCTTTTACTGAATTTATATAGAATTGCTATTGAATATAATCTTTGCTTTATTTCAAAACTCTTTAGAAAGACATTTGGAAACAACGTTTCTTTAGCCTCTTCATTACAAGTGATAAGAATCAAAAGTTTCAATAATGTCTCTAGATATTTACAATGATTTATTTAGGCTTTCGCGGGCCGCATAAAACACTTCGGCGGGCCGCATGTGGCCCACGGTCCGTAATTTGCCCACCCCTGCCCTAATCAAATTTTGTGCATATATACTAATTTCTATAGTATAATATATTCCAAAAAAAAAAGTTAAGTTCCCCTTTCAGACCCTGTGGGTGTGGCCAGATGATTGTACTAAAGGCCATCTGTATATATATTTGTAAAATGTGTCTAATAATTGTCTTTATTGTTTTAGACTATAAAAGATCTATATTATTATGGCATCAACAACTAGATCTAAAAATTCAATTAGAATCTAAGTTAATTAAAAACAGTAGTGCCTACTAGTGGTCCTCTAAGGCTAAGGCTAAGTAAGAGTAAAACTTTTCAATGAATTCAATCAATGAGACGATGCCATCGTCGATGGTTCGGATGATTCAGCTTTGAATTTCACTTGAGTTAGAGTTAGACGGTGTATTTTAAATTTTTAATTATTTTACTTTAATATTGTTTTGTTTCTAGATCTTTATTCTTACATCTAGATATAGTCAGTTTTTTGTCTAGATAGATAGATCTAGGTTACAACGTCTTAATTTTAATGTAAGAAACGATCATTAGACATTACGATGTTCTGGTAAATCGAGGAACTCTTTTATGAGAAGATTTAAACTTACATCTATCAAAGCTGTTTTTTTTTCTATGCCACCACAGACCTATATATTATATTGCTACGAATCGCACTATCCATCTGCTAACTCAGTAACTGCACCATACACCACCAACTTAAAGAACTTGACAACTCAGGGCTCCAAAATAACGTAAATGTTTAATGTCCTATAAATAAACGCCAATTGGCAACACGTAACTCAGGCTGTACAAATTGTTCATCGTTAACACCGTCTCGCCGTATCAACTCTTGCACTATGTTCTTAACAGTTCATGACTGACTTCACACACTTGGGCTCGTTGTGTCGGACTCGATCACAGACCAAGATCAAGACGCCAGCCGTCTCAACTGTACTTGACAGTACTCCGCACTGAACCGTCGTAATGCTCCGTTCAGAACCGCACCGCTGAACTGTGCTGTGGTCGACCGTGCTCTGAACCTTCTGTCGTGAACCCCTTTCTGAACCCCTTTTCTTGACCGTCTTGACTGCGACATCTTCACTCTTTATATAGGGCCCCTGCTGGCCTTCTCGAACCGGACAGAACGCCCCTTGACGTTTCTAGGTGGTCAGATGACTATAATTCTCGTGACGCCCCTGAGCTCTGTTCACGCCGCCGATTTTTCTCGAACATTCTTGTCGAGACGCGTCTCGGCTGACCGTAGTAACTCGTCACGCTTGACTATAACAATATTAACAATTTAATATGTGCAATTGTGGCATCCATGCGGCCCTTTCGGCCCAATTGGGTAGGCACCCAGCCCACCGGGCATTCGCCCACATGTCCATATTGCCAGCCTACATCTCTCTTCAGGTACAATGAATAGTTGTGCAAAGTTTCAACTTGATCAGAGAATGTGAAGTGGGAGAAAAAAAAACATGTTCAAATTGTTAGTGTATACAGGCTTTGTAAACAAAAAATTGTTTGTGTGCTTAGCCTATTATTAAAAGCTAAGCAGCGTCTAAACTTATTCGATTTGAAAACTTGAAATAATCGAAGTTTTGAAAAAAAAATGTATTTACTCTAATCATAGCCTAGGCTAATAAAGTCTAATAATAATAAATAAATAAAAATCAACCTCTCATTCTGCTACAACTGCCACTTAATCTGGTAGATCGTTGTGATTCGTCCAAGTGACCAAGTTTACTAATTAGTCTAGGCTATTTCTTCCTTTGAGTCACGGATCTTTAGAAGTAAGACCCTTCCATCCCTAGATATTTGATAAAATGATATATCTTCACGAGGTCTCCACATTATTTAATTTATCTATATCTACTACGGTCCTGTTACCGTGGCTGTGTAGATCATTGTATATTAATAAAGTCGAAGCCCAATCGAATGTCCAGCGAGATTCACACTACGCCATACTCAGTCCCTCTCTCCTAACCAGGAGCAGAACAGAGACCAGACATGTGGTGCTGGTTTGGTGTGGGATAACCGTGTGTTCTACATGCACACAGTGTTCAGTACTCTTCACAACGTTTACAAAGAGACAGAATATGACACCAAATACGTGCGCATTGGACAAATGAAAAACTGTGGTGATTACAAGACAATTGAGAATCCCTATATTTATAATTGCTAGTCTTTAAGACTTAAGGTTTTGTGATACCCACTATGGTCAGGTTTAGAAGCTTCAGCCAAGACGACATATGCCTACAATGGACACTTTTTATATCAAATATTTCAAACGATATATAAACATCTATAAACTATGCCTAAATATATATTTAAGTTATCGACTTAAAAGAGGACCTATAATGTTCGGAAAGGATTTATTGGTGGATTATTAATTTAGTTTAATAGTAGGCCCTCAACCCATTTCTCCTCAAAGACAAGTCTTAGAACTCTAGATCTATTGAATTTTATTTAAATTATCAAGCCTTTTACAACAATTTTGTTTAAACTTTAAAAAAAAAAACTTGTTGCTAGGGGAATAATTTATAAAAGATGAATCGGATATATTTTGCTAACATAGGGTAGATCGACAATCTGAGCTGAGCTGTGTACAGCAGTGAGGTCTCTACATCTTTCATATGAATGTAGGCCCTACACACACTCTAACAATGGATATGGTAAATATTTAAACTTAGCTATATATAGATCCACATCATATTACAGACAGGAATACAACAGAAGACATGTTTCTATTTAGCTATATGGATTATAAAAATTGTCTTTGATACAGTTTGTCTATCACATCGTTACAGATGTACTTACTTAGGACTTAGCATAAAAGGATGTTCACCTTATGCCAAATGATCTTTAGACCCAATCTAATATTATCCAATAAGATCTAATATTATCATATAAACTAACAAACTATACAATACTTAAAAAAAAAAAAGCAAAGCTTATATTGAATTATGAATATATTTCAGTATTGCAAGGTTTAAAATGTTAAATGTTTTACATGTTTCGGATGTTCCTCCAGAGTTGAAGATGGTAGATGGTTTATTTCCTAGTCCAAACCTCCCGCAGGACGATGGGGGATGGGAGGGGGCAGGTTTTGAACCGGAACCATTGATTAATCCGAACGACAGTCCAGCGCCCAAACAGCACGACCAGGCAGCCATTTATCTCTCCTTAGCTTAATACATTTTCTATTTAAAAAAAAATAATTATTAGTTACGACTAATTAATTACCTAATTGGTTAATTTGTTAAGAATAATTGTGCACAATTTCAATTTGATCCGAGAATAGGAAGTGGGAACAAACTTTTTAAAGATTCCACCCAGACAGAGACAGACCGAATGAGCTAAATTAAGATACATTTTTGAATTACAGACTCTCCTTCAGAAAAGGAGATGATATACGTACGTCCTAATCGTATACACTTGCCAGCTGGCAAGGGGCGAGAGAGTGAGGCTGATGCAGCGCAAATCATGGAACTATACTAAGCGCAAGTCTCCCTCACTTTAATAAATTTTCATCGCGCAAGCCACATTCTCTTCTCCTATGTTCATCGCTCCGCATGGCGAGAAGCTGTGAGTTTCGGAGTCTCAAGATATGAAGCAAGAAGAGTGGCCAATGCGATAGAGCGCCGAACCAACAGAAAGCAGAGAGAAGAAGCAGGCCCATCTGCAACTGACAATTAAACTCACCCATGCCACATATGAGGCCGGCTTTTCAAAGCGAGGATTGGACTTTACAGCCATCTTCGAGTCCATAGGAAATGAGAAATGCGCTCATCTTCGAACACGAAAGAGGAGCTATATATATACGTGTTTATCTGTTGTGCATGTTTATCAGACTTAAACTCCATCAAGTCATTAAATCTATAAACTCTCAAATTGAAATGAAATTATTGCATAAAAATAAGCAATATGTTAAAAAATTCTTTAAAAAACAAAACGTAGCCTATCTAAAGGGAAAGGGCTCCGCCTTTAAAACAATATCTATCAATATTGTACAAGCTATTTCCCTTATCAAACAAAATAATTATATACCAATAATTAATTTACTGATTGGGTATTTTTTAAAATTGATTTATGTTAGGAACTTAGGAACAATAAATACCGATCAATTTGAAATATCAACTTGATCGTGAGGGAGAGATAGTGTGAACAATTATTTTAGGGGACTAAACCCAACTAATTTAGCCATATCTGTGAATACTGATTGATTACTTTTCCTTGTTGGTATCAAACAAAATAATTAATTACCATTGATTAATTGACTAATTGGCAATTTAAATAAAAAAGATTAATATCTTGTCTATGTCAATGAATAATTGTGCGACATTTTAACTGATATAATTCTATTGTTAGCTCTACTGACGACATGATACCACATAATACGGAGATATGAGCGTATATTAATCTTATGATTATTACATTGTTAATTATTTAGATGTATTCAATGATCTGATGATTGAGAAGATATGGTTCAATGAATCATAACTTGTCAGATGTTATTGAATAACTATCTAATTTATGGTTTTCTAAAGTGTCAATCTCTCATTCAAGGCCTCGATGGAAAAAAAACTTTCCCCTTTGATTAAATCTCTAAGTAGTTCGATATGATGGTATATTCCACTGCAACTGCATAATATGAAACAATGCATAATAACCGATGTTTTAAATTGACTAATATACATAGACAACTAAATAGTGTTTTTATCACTTTAAAAACAAAAGTAGGCCTAAATATTTAATTTTAACAGAAGCATCCTATAAACAAAACACAAGTAATGAAAAATATTTGTCTAAACATTTTGTTTAGAAAGTAACAAAAACTGTGCATAAATATGAAGAGAAAATGTACATAAAATTATTTCCTTAAGTAATGTAGTCTCCCATTTTTTAAAACTATCATTACTATATAATTGTATAAAAGACGGTTCTCAATATATAACACATTAGAATTCTCCTGTGTGCACAGAAACTCACAGATGTGTCAACAATAGACGAAGACGGCCTGGACAGTATACATCATCAGTATAATAAATTGGTCATTGATGACATGGTGAAGAGTCGGCCATTTAGTTTTGATGCCATTCAGATTGTCCTACCTGTTACTTGGGGAAAGCTGAGTAAATACACATTTGACTGTAAGTTTGTTGTTTTAGAATTGTGTAAGTACGGTACATAAATCTAATTATGTGAGAGAAAGAGAGAGCTGGAGGGTGAGAGAGTACATATCTTTGAAAATAACGAATAGAAGAAACGCCATTAGAATAATGTTGCTAGTAAGATCACAATTAACAAACAAGGCGCTCTAGGACACCTATTAGAGAAAGATTGCTAAGAAACCTATACAAATTCTATTCATAAAAAATCTCCATCTTCATTTGGCCATCACAGAAGATATAAGACACCGATCACAACAGACACAAGAACTCTTTTGTTCCTTTGGCAATTAAATATCGCATGTAATGTGTTAAGAGAAACTGGGCTATAAATGTATATTTTGTCTGCTATCGTACACATTTTTCTGCTATAATTATGTTTTTTTAATGCACAATTGTAAAACAAATGTCCACACGGATAATAAAGAGTATTATTATAATACGACTAGTTCATATGATTATTTAGGGGAATCATATTAGCCTTTAAGCTCGTAGATATGCCCTTATTGAGAGTGTACTGTTACAAATGTGCTCTTATTGAGAGTTTACTGTTACAGATGTAACCTTTTTGAATGTTTATAGTTGCAGATGTGGCCCTTTTGAGAGTTAACTGTTGCAGATATACTCTTAGGCCTACTGTTTACTGTTGCAGATGTTACCTTTTTTGAGAATTTACTGTTGCAGATGTGATCTTTCTGAGATTTGACTGTTACAGGTGTGACCTTTTTGAGAATTACTGTTGCAGATGTGATCTTTCTGAGATTTGGCTGTTGCAGATCTGCCATTTGAGAATTTACTGTTGCAGTTGAGAGTTGTAGTTTGAGAGTTGGCTGATGCAGATGTGACATTTTTGAGAGTTGGCTGATGCAGCTGTGACCTTTTTGAGAGTTAGCTGTTGCAGATGTGCTGGATTCGATAATTTTGCTTTGTACCACCACTTGAAACCATGTTCTTCTATGTATCCCCAGGGTATAATAACTTCATTCACAAATCGAGCTACTATCTCAATGTATGTCACATGCCGGACTTCCGGGCCAAGATCAGACTTGGAATGTGTGAGTAACAGATACTGAATGTACGGTCCGCAAAGTATACAATGCACATAAAATTATCTTCTTATCTTATATAATATAGAGGTTTCTTCAAACAAACAACCAAAAAAAGAAGATGGTTACGTCCAACGCGTCATGCATATTAACCAATGACCTAAATTCTGCCAAGTCACTAGTTTTCCTGACTAGCTCAGGCAACCCATTCCATGCTTTAATAACAATAAGGAAGGAGGAGCGTTTCTATAAATTTTCCTCGCATATGGAACAAGGAATGTGCCTTAATCTTTGGTTTTTTATGGGAATTTAGCTATGCATTGTTACAGTTTCAGCTATAAAAAAAAAATCTTACTCCTTACCGAATCTTTCGAATTTTCATAATTACATTCCTTTAATATGATGCCCGAGTAGTAAAGTTTTTGCACTTTCGAGCTGAATGGGTTTTGAGTTCGCATCCCGATGAAGAATAGTGAAGTATTTAGAACGCCCCTGAGTCCAGCCAACTCTAAATGTAATGGGTACCTGACATACATTGGGGAAATAAAGGCGGCTCGTTTTGCTGTCGTGTGACATCATTGTAACCGCCGTTCATAAAACAGATGAGCTCTACATATATTATTTATCGGAATTTGGCGGATGCGTGTCACGAGAGTCAAATATGCTGGAAGAAAAAAAAAGACAAAATAGAACCTTCTTTGGAATGCCAAATGGAGCCAAGTTCATTGCCGAGAGAGCTCAGACAGAAAGATTCAGGCTTGCGGAAGAAAGGTTTACATTTGCTCATAATTTCAAGTAGTTTCAGGTAGTCTCAATTCTCACGACAATCATAAATTTGGTGCCCAAGTAACAGACACCGCCTTGTAAATTACCAATTATCAATCACTTATATAAGTAGATTTTTTTTACACGACACCTTTGGATAATGAGCCTTATTTTATGAGATATTTAAAAAATTAAGACTTAAACAATGATCTGATTAGGCTACTGTTTTTTTTTTTTTAGTTTGGAAATCATCAATATTTAAAGAAAAGTCTGAGAGATGAACTGTAACAATATTATATTTTTAAACCGGTCCTTTATATTATAACCTAACGTTTCTTTATTTACATGTTTGAATGCTGCCACTAGCTGCACCTGAGGTGCTGGAGACAATGAGAGAAGTGGAAGTGAAATCTTTAGAACTCAAACGTTATTATGAAACGTTAATGGATGAAAAAAAGGTTTGTCTTGTCCGGTCAACTTAGTCCTAACCCCCTCTCCGATGTTGTCCAGTCAATTTAGTCTTAACACCCCAATGTAGTCTAGTAAATAAGTCCTAACGCCCCAATTAGTTCAGTCAACTTTTGGTCCTGTCTTCACAGTGGTTCAGTTGAGTTAGTTGTAGCGACCTATATAAAATTAGTTCAGAGGATAGCTGCCTGGTCGTTCGGTTGTCCTGGGTTCATCCCCTGCCCGCTGCCATCCACCGGAAGTAGATTCTCTTCAACTCCGAAGGAACATCCAAAACATTTGTGCAGACTCAGACTCTCCTTTAGAAATGAAGCCTATTACGAGCTTACCTAAATCTCATGAGAGATGGCTGCGGGCACGGTTTGAACCAGAGAGCATCACGATGACAGTCTCTAGCACACACCACCCGAGCAGATATTCATCCATGCATTTGATCAAACACATCCTCGTAAACACCAGATATTCAAAAAAAAAAAAAAAGAGAAATCTTATTTGAACTATCACTCGGACTGAAGAACAGCTTTACACCACAGCTGTGACAAATGATTTTCCATAGGAAAATGGAGTCCAAAAACTATTAGCCAGCATCAAGCCGAATAAAGCGTCGGGACCTGATGGTATTCCAGTTAGATTACTCAAGGAACTAAGCAAAGAACTAGCACCTGTGTTCAAAATACTTTTTCAGGCATCTCTTAACCAGGGCAGAGTACCAAGGGACTGGAAAGAAGCTAATGTCACACCTCTATTTAAAAAAGGAGAAAAATCTGACCCAGGAAACTACAGACCAGTATCACTTACCAGCATCACATGTAAAATCCTAGAACACATAATATGCAGCGACATCATAAACCACTTAGATAAACATAATGTCCTTACTCCATACCAACATGGCTTTAGGAAACATAGATCATGTGAAACAAAGCTAATAGGACTAATTGATGACTTTTCAAAAGGTTTAGATAATAGTGAACAAATAGATGCTATCTTACTAGACTTTTCCAAAGCTTTTGACAAAGTTCACCACTATAGTTTGCTTAAAAAATTAAAATATTTTGGTATTGATGGTCCATTGCATCAGTGGATTAAAGATTTTCTGATAGGAAGAGAACAAACTGTAATAATAGATGGTTCTAAATCAACACCAATAACAGTAAACTCAGGTGTACCCCAAGGAACAGTCTTAGGTCCACTACTATTTCTAATTTACATAAACGATTTACCAAATTGCATTAGTTCAGGAACAAAAGTTAGATTATTTGCAGATGATTGCACATATATAGGACAAAAAAAACAACACAGGATAAAGAAATTTTACAAAGAGAATTAGATGAATTACAGAAATGGGAATCAAATTGGAGCATGTCTTTCCACCCAGAAAAATGTCAGTTATTAAGAGTAACAAAAAAAAACTAAAACAAATTAATTCCACTTATCTTATTCATGGTAAACCAGTAACACAGACTAAAACGCAAAATACCTAGGTGTTATAATAAATGAAAAACTGTCATGGAATCCCCATATTGATGAAACTATAAAAAAAATCAAACAAAGCATTAGGGTTTATTAAAAGAAATTTCTATAAATCAAATAAGAACATAAAACTAAAATGCTATTTAACCTTGGTTAGGCCAATAATAGAATATGCATCCTCTGTTTGGGACCCCTCAACTCAAGAAACTAGAACAGACACAAAATAGAGCAGTGAGATTCATAACAAACGAATATTCACATTTCACTAGAGTAACACCTTTAGTAAAATCACTAAATTTAGAAAGCCTTCAGGATAGAAGACTTAAGAGTAAAGTAGCATATATACACAAAACACTGAACCATAATCTCCAAATACAAAACTTAATAAAATACTCAGAAAGACACAAAGATAAAGGCACATTCCTCGTCCCATATGCTAGGACAAATCTGTACAAATGCTCTTTCTTCCCTAGTGCCATTAGAGCATGGAATGGTTTGCCTGAGCTAGCCAGGAAAACCAGTGACTTGGCAGAATTTAAGTCACTGGTAAATATGCATGACGCGTAGGACGTAATCATCTTTTTTGAAGTAACGTCTGTATTATATAAGATAAGATAAGATTTCAAACTCTGAACTGTTGATACAGTTGATCTCGATCTATTACGTTTTAGGCGCTAGCTATGACTTAAATTATCTTAAAATGCATTGCCTTTTTATGAACCAGTAGTAGAATGATAGAAAACAATTCTAATGATCGACTTTTAATGAATCAGTAATAGTAGAATGATAGAAACGAATCTATTGATCGACTTTTAATGAACGTTTAGAATAACGATAGAAACAGTTCTAATAATTGACTTATTTTACGAACACGTAGTAGAATGATGGAAATTCTAATGATTGGCTTGTTCTCTTCAGATCCATGGACGTTTTATACGAATCAGTGGGAACACTGTCTGGGCCTCTATAATGGAGTTCTGTCGCTTGGTTCACCCCACTATGATCATTATGGGCTCCAAAACCGTGGCCTTGCCAATGAAGTCCATGGTCCCTGATGTTTGTCCTATAAAGAAAGGTCAGGGTAGCTTGGTGAGCAATGTTACCAGCGATGTACTCATGCACAGTTCCATCCCTGTCGTCACAGTGCGCATGCCTAGCCCCGAGGAAACTATCAAAGAAGAAAATTCTGGAACAAACCTCCCCCCTACAGCGAAGCAGAGTAAGAAAGCGCTGAAGAAGTTCTCGACACCATCATAAAGAATTGCAGCAACACATTTTTTTAAATTTATTATTTGGCTTTTCATATGAACTTTTTGGCTCAAGATCATGGCAATATTAAAACATCACACTGCAACTGAATGGAATTTAAAACAAATGATACAAACATATGTTTGGTAAATGAGCTTGACCTTGACATAATTTTATTTTTAAAACAAAATGTCTAGTTTTTTTGTTTTTTTAAAATCAGTCATACAATTCAATGTAACATTATGAAGTGGTGTGCTGTTCATGTTTATACTTCATCAAAAACCTAACAGTGCAGTCACATACATCAAATAAAACTTAAGCACCTCCAGTAAAGTAGCTCAGTGAAAACATTAATTCTCAACATGGAATAATGATTTAGAAAAAAACATCTTTCATTTTCTAAATAGCAAAATATATTTGCTTAATATAACATAATAAATTTAGAATGCTAACTATATCTAGACTGCTTATAACAGAACTATATTTAGGCAAGATCTCCATACACACATATTTTTTTTGTGTTAAAACAATTACTTTTATATTTTCAATCAAAATGTTTCTTTTTAATGATTCTACCACTGCTGCTTCGAATGACAGTTTTTTCAACATTGGCTTCCGAGGCAAGGGTGAGCTTTTGAATTTTTCCTCCTGAATCATCTACCTTGTTCTCACAAGCTTTAGTTTCCATTTGAAGAGATTTCTCCATGGAGAGACTTACTGAAGATTGATTAGCTTTTGGTGTTAATTTCTCATTTTCTACAGTTTTCTTAAGATATGCTAATTTATTGGTGTGAACAGGTAGCTTAAGATCATCTTTTAAAGGCCTTCTTTGGTTGCCTGATTTTGTCTTAGTTACCTTTGTGAAAACTGTTTTGGCAAAAGTTTTATCCTTCTTTTTGTCAAGTGGAAAGTTTTTCTCCTCTGAAGCTGAAAGCTGTCCTGCTAAGTCAGCCTTTAGACCAGGCTGATCAAAAGTCTCATCTTTGATCTCAAGCTTCTGGAAAGTTTTTCTAGTTTCACTCCCTCCTGAACTATTCTTTCTAAATGCTGAAATTGTTTTGCCAAGGTCTTTGACTGACATGATGATGGGACCTTTAGTGTCAGAGTTTGTCTCAAGCCGAGTACTCGGAGATGGCTTAGACTCGGTGTTTGGTGTTCTTTCATGCCACAGTGTGTTATCTGTTAATGATGAGGGGCTAATCTGAATCTTCTGACAAGTGTCCACTTTATCCTGACTGCTGTCTGGTACCAGACAATTTACTAGCACTTTTTCTTCTACCACGTAGTAGGTACATTTACTGTCTTCCGTATTTTCAACTTTATCAAAAATTTGATCTTTCTTAATGATGTGAATGACTTGGCCATCAGGCTTACAGATCTTCACAGTGTCACTGTCGTGTGTCATTTGACTGCTGTCAATAGTCTGTGTCATATGGCTGGGGGACTCATCTTTTCTGTTTAGCTGTGATGGGGATGCAGGTTTAATCAGAACTGGGATGTTGGCTTCACCACGTATCTTGATCTCCCACTTGTGGAAGAATCTCATATGTCTATACACAGAGCTTTGCTGGTAGAACTCTCTGTTGCAAATGGAACAAATAAAGATCTGATTGACCCCATGGAACTTAAGGATGTGTTTGGCCACCTGCTGTGTGTTTTTCATGACAAAACAGCACACGTCACACCTGTGCATGCCAACTCTCTCCACATCTTCCTCACTGTGACTCTTCATGTGCTCGTTGAGGTCTGCCTTGCTGATGTACCTCATGCTACACATGAAACAAGCATAAGGCATCAGTTGGGGGTCATCAGCACATACCCGCGTGTCATCGTATACAATGATTTTTACATGGGCGCTCCCGGATTTATCATTCAAGCTAGAATTTTCATTTGATAAACTTTCAGTTTCCAAAATTATTTCCTGTTTCAGGTCCCCTGTTCCTTCGTACACTGCAGTAAGTTCAGACTTATTTAGTTTAGTTTTGTGAACTTTCAGAAAGTGAAGGCGTAGGCTGGAAAGGTTACGAAACTGCATAGCACAAGTTCCACACATTAATTTAGAGCCAGATGAGCCCAGGTTACTGGAAGCAATTGCATCTAAATTACTTGCGTCAGAGTTTTGGTTTAGGGGGTCAGGTGGTATAACACACATCTCTTTATCTTTCTGTGGCATAGACGTGTCCTCAAAACTGTTTTCTTGAGTTTTATCCTCACTTGTCAATGAACTTGAATCTGGAACAACTGGCACATCTAAACTTGTCTCATTCAGTTTTGATGGTTTTGACTTAGTCTTATCACCATCATGGCTATCTAAAGACTTGTCTTCTTTCTTACTGGCCTTGACAAACAACGTCTCTGAAGTGTTGAATTCAAAGTTATCATCAAACCACACAGCACTACTTATGGTCCAGGCAGCATCAATACTTTCACAATATTTGACCTGTAATAAAGTATTGATAATAAGCCAAAAGAAATGTGAAGATACAAATTGTAACAGTAAAAAATAATAATTATCAAATGGATAGCTACTTTGATGACTTAACAAAGGTTTAATTAAAACAATCCCAATAAATTTCTGATTAACATAAAACATAGATAGTTACATTTTCTGATAAAAGTTTTTAAAAAAATTTAAACCTTAAGTTTATGGTGGAAGTTGATATGTCTCACAGTAATACTTCTTGAAAGAAATCTCTTGTGACAAAATGAGCATTGATACCTTTCAACCTGAACACACACAAGAGTTAGACATTAATATTTTGTACTAAGATTCAATTCAATGGGTCGTTTATAAAATTCATTTGAAAGCTAGCAAATGATTTGAAAAAAAAATAAAAAAAAATTCAAACCTTGGTGTGCTTGTTACGAATATGACTTCTTAACTGAGCATTCTGTCTGAAACCAGCAGTACAAAAATCACACTGATAAGGTTTTTCATCTGTGTGAATACGAAGATGCTCAATCATAATACTTTTTCTGCCAAATATTCTGTAGAGGCACATACAGCAAAAAAAAAAAAAACACATGTTAACAAAAATGTTTTGTTATAATATAACTAGTCTTGAACAGAATGTAAACTTGAATAACAGAAGATTTTGTGTGTATATGAGCAGTAATAAACACCTTTACATCATTTCATTACTTATGTAGTACATTTCTCAAAATATGTTTCTACAACAGCATCCTCATGTAAAATGTCATAGTGATCTGATATGGTTATTATTTTTTAAATTTAAATACTGAAAAGTTCATTTCACTTATGATATATAAACTTTTGTAGAAAAGGTTTATAACTATGTAGAACATTGATGCACACAATTTAGTTGGCTATAATTGGCCCATTAAAAATACTAAGTATAATGAGAAGTGACCTAATAAAATAATTAAAAGACTTTAAAGTATCAAATACAGATATTTCTGGTACTATTTGAGAACCTGTTTCATAAATATTTCTAAATATCTAAACCTTTCGTTTCTTTTTGTGCATTAAAAAAAATACTTGTGCTTGTGTTCATTTAAACCATATATTAAGTCAATAAAACATTAAGACAGAAGATATTCATTAACTAAACAGACTGCAGCGAATGTGTGATGTTAAAATAGAGTATTACAGAAATTATAAAGATAAGACAAACAATTAAAATAATTCTGACAACATAGAGATAGTTTATATATTTATAATTGCATTAAAATAAAATAAAAATGTTTCATTTCAAATTCTTTTTTTTTACTTTTCAAGTACTACTATAATCTCAATAAACTATATAAAAAGTTTTTGTTGCCAATTGATCAGTTATGCTCACCTCCCGCACACAGGACACTGGTGAGGGTCCTGACTGTTCATAATTCCTCCCTCTTTTGACAGAATAATCTTTGTTACATTTGGGTCATTCTCATCCTCTTCTTCCTCTTTAAAAAAGGTTCTGGTCTTGGTTGGCTTCTCGCTGGACGTGCCTTCCCCACTCAGTGACAGCTCCGCCAAACCTAGTGCTGCTTCCTGACGATCTTGAGCAGTGTCTGTCAGAGACAGAACATTTTCAACTTTCACAGTGACACTTTCTTCGTCCTCTTTGGCACCACTCTCTTCTCCAAGACTGAGCTGTAAAGAAACCTCACACTCTCTGACCTGACTATCCAAAGGGTCATCAGAGCAGCCCACCTCAATCTGCTGCACTTCAATGTGAACAGATTCACCATCCAGTTGGTATTTATTCAGCAGACCTTCAGTCAGGCTACTTTTGACTAGATTCTCTTCAGAAGTATCAGTAAATTCCTTTTTAACAAAGGATTCTGAATCTACAGACTGACTGTTAAATAAATGTTTGTTCCGAACTGTGAACACTTTCTGGTCTTCAATAGTTTTGACAACAGGAAACACTTCCTTGACTGTTTTTGCATCTACATTGTGGGCCTTACGAATATGAATAAGTAAAGTTCCACTTGTGTAATAAGACTGGAACAAAACAAATGTGAAAGAATTGAGTAAGAAATGTAAGAAATTAAATTTCAATGATCAAAAAGTCTTTGCTTAACCATAAACAATGATAGGTACTCTCTTTAACTGCTAAACATTTAGAACAATTGGGCGTGGGTTGTAAAGGGTGGGGTGATGGTGGTTAAACAATAAGTATGACATAAGGTAACCATAACTGAACACTGAATAATGAAGAGCACTGGGACACATTGAATTGCATTATTTTTTTAAAGTCAGGGAGCCTGTGACTAGTGTAACATAGCTTACTGTACTGCTCATTTACTAAAATAAAAATGATGTCTACTTAGAACTTTTGTTCCATAGAAATAAATTAACTTTTGAGCCGTGAGAGCATTCTACATAAATTAATACTAAAACTGGTTTGGGTGATTAAAAAAAGAAACAGATTGTATTATTCCCTTGTAAAAAAAAATTCAGAAACAAAAGGATTGAAAAAAAAAAAAATCTAGGTACTGATATTACATTCATTACTTTGTATTTTACTAAGGTTGAGTAGTTGGGCATTTAGATAAAAGTTTCTGAAAATCTGTACAAACAATGCTTAAATTCTTTAAACTGAATCTTGTACCTTAGAACACATTCGACACTGATAAGGCTTTTCTTTGGTGTGTGACCTCATGTGGGCCTGTAGAGAACCAGACTGGACAAATGTTTTATGACATATAGTACAAGGAAATGGCCTTTCATTGGTGTGCACACGGCAATGTCGTAATAATAAAGATTGATTTTTAAACCTGCACAAATAAGAAACATGTTTGCACTTAAGAAAATTTATAAACAAGAAAAAATATTAGTTTAATTTTTAAAATTACTTATATGACATTTGAAGCTTTACATGGCTAGAAAAGTTCCGATTCTACAGTAAAATTTATTTAAACCATTGAAAGAAGTTGTGGCAATGAATAGGATATCCATTATATCATAGTTGCTAATTAATTTCATTATTCATTTTATCACAATAGTTTTCTTTTAAATTTAGAATACAAATAAGGAATTTGCATTTTTTTTTTATATTAGATTACTTAAGGTTTAGCAATGATTAAACATTTTTTTTACCACATTCCACATTTATCACACTGCCAGTTCTTGTTCTGGGCGTGTGAGTGCTCGTGTTCCTGGAGCTCATCCTTGTAAGCAAATCTCATCTTACAATAGCGACAGATGTAAGGCTTCTGATTGGTATGTGTCTTCATGTGAGCTTTCAGGGTACTGTTTTGTCTGAAGGCACGGTGACATGTTGGACAAACATTGGGTTTTTCTCCAGTGTGTATACGTTGATGTTGAACTAGGGTAGCTTAATTAAGAAAAAAAAGAGATTTCATGACACATACACTAGCTCAAATTAAATACATGCATTATAGTGAATGCAGAAATTGTCAAATCAATGCTATATTATTAAATATATATTAAACATAACTTGTCTCTAGCATGCTGTAAAAATTTAAACATGCTCAGCTTGTTAAATTTTCTTTTTAAATTTAGAAATTACCCATTAAACATTGCTACTAAAGAAAAGTCGCAAGTATCCAACACTTGGGATTAAAATATTGTCTAAGGCTATATAAAATTCAAATATATTTTATTATTATTGAGTAGATATCCAATCAACAGTTAACTTTTAAATTTAAAATATTATTCTAATATAACATGTATAAATAAAAATGCCTGATTGAAAATGTTTATGAGAATTAAAAAAATATGAGTACTTACTCTTCAAAGAAAATGTTCTACTACATATTTCACAGGAATATGGACGATGGCCAGTGTGCAGACGTGAATGGACAAATAGAGTTTGTTTTTGTTTGAACACTTTGGTACATATGTCACATTTGTAAAGCTTCATAGGTAGGTGATTCAGTCTGAAGGGGAGAAAAAAGTTAAGCATCACAAACACTCACATATAAAAAAATGTGTTTAGTTTATGACACATGATTATTAAGTATTATAGATTCAGTATTAAATATATTTGAGGATGGTGTAAAGCAGACATCAGCAGAAGGAAAGGGAGCAGTGTTGAAATGAAGATATATTTTCATAGCTCCTAAAAAGCCAAACAATAAGGATAAGTTGATGCCCTGCTCAAGAAATGAAAGTGAAATAAATTTACCTGTGCTTTCTAAGGTCCCAAAGAGTCTGGTAAAGATCTCCACAGATTGTACATTTAAAAGGTTTCTCACAAGAATGCATTTTTATGTGACGATTCAATGCAGTTTTATAGAAAAATATCCTGTGAAAATAAAATTACAAAAATATGAAAACACTGTGGTATTATATAATTACATTCAAGGGTCTAAATAACAGTTATCTCTGGCAATATAATTCAAACATATTTGGGCTGGTGCCTAGTTATGTGGTTTGAGCTTAGGATGGTTAGTTAATATGACAATCTTGAGCTTGAAGTCTGCTCACCATCCTCCCACTACTGACCTGCTTGAAAATTGAGTTAGGATGTAGGCCTAATAATCTTCATTTCTGAAGAAAAGTTTTCAAATTTATACAACAGAAATGAAAGTCTTTCAGACCAACAAATTTAAATTGTTAGTTTATATAAAGTTCATGGCCTAAATCAAACAAATAATCATTTGAAATGTAGACTGTTTGTTAAAGGTGTCCCTAACATTTCTAGACAATACACATTGTAGTAATTGCTATAATCATCATTATATATTCTAAATTAGAGACAGTCCTTCAAGAAATAAGATAATTCTGTCCTAAATGTATCCATTTGGTATTAACTATTTAGCTTTGCAATGCAACAGATTAAGGAAATGATAGTTTGACAATTACATGCCTATCAACTCCAACTTAGTAGATATACATTAACAACTTTAGTGAAAAGTACACCTTAAATTTATTTATTCAGTTTATTATAATTAAAATAACTTACAAAAACTAGTTCATTAAAAATACATTACTTTTGTTTCCTATTACAATCCTAAATGTAAACTTTGCTTGTTGGAGAGACTTAATTTAAACTTACAATATATAAGTGCATCTTTCTATTAGGTAAAAATATGTTTAATTTTTCCCCCCACAATTGAAGACAAAGAGATACTCACTTCTTGCATGTAAAACACTGATATCTAGTCATGGAGTTGTGGACTCTCATGTGAGCTTTCAGAGCTAACTTTTTAAAAAACTGTTTGTGACACACACTGCATTGCCATTGGGAGCCTTCAGTTGGCAACTCACTGTGATGAAGACATACATCTCCAGCTGGGTTGAAGTTTTCAGGACAAAGAACACATTTCTCTTCTAGAGCGCTGGCCCTGAGTTTACACAAAAAAAAAACAACAACTCATAATTACTGGCATTATTAATTAATATACTACATTCAACAGGTAGTAAGACTTTGAACTTTGAATAGGATTTATTTCTCTGACAAGTTTCATGGGGTTTTGATGAAATCCCTCATCAGTACAATAATAATCCATAGAAGTTGATTGCCTTGTAGAATGGGGGGTCAAAGATAATTTTTCTTAATTTCTTAACACAAGTGTATCATTGGAAATGTTACTATCAACACCACCAATATCAATTTAAATAAGAAAATTTAGAAATAATATAAAAAATCAACTTAAGTAAAAAACCAACTCCTAGAAAATGGTAAGACTTGAAATCTGTTTTTGTTTAAAAACATTCATTAATGTTAAAGATACCTAAAGATAAAATATAAATATTTAGGAAATACAGTATAGTAGATCCAATAGTAATTACCCAGTCTGGTTTCGGTATTTATGGACTAACTTGTGTCTCTCCAAGTCCTCCTGAGAGATAAACTCTCTGCCACACCAACACTGACATATTGCTATAGTGGTTACACCAGTCTCATCTACTTCTATTAGGTTAGAAGAGCTGAAATATACAGATTAAAAGGATATTAAAGCTCAGTAGCCTAAGTTTAGGTAGATTTAAGGGTCACTAAAACATGCTACAATATAAGATTAGGAACAATACAGAGGTTCTAGAAGGGCTTAATGCATCAGGATTTATTTTGCAAGAGAAAAGTTGAGTCTCTGATGATGATGATTTAGCCATATATTTACAGGCATTTTATTACATCAAAACAAAAAACAACACAAAGTTTAGATACTATTTTCATTATAACTTGCTTGGTTTAATCCTTCATTCACCATTATAAGACTCAACATAATTCTTTTTTCTTTATAATCTTCACTGGCACTCAAACATAAAACTTTAAAATGTAATTATTATTTTTTTTTCAGTTAATGACAAATATTTTTTTTATACATATTAGGGAATAGCTATTGAGAGGGTAATACAATTTGTAAAATTTTTTGTCCAAAAGAAGGATTTTAAATGAAGTATGAGAGATCTAGGGGATCTAGCCTACAGCAATGCACATAGCAGTTAAATACCTGACTTGTTCCAATGTAATCACAGAACCATGCTCATCAATGAGAATAGTGCCAGCACTCTGTTCTGATGACAACTGAAGCAAAGCCTCCGCAGAGCTTGTGTTCTGTGAATTCATACAAGTTTTGTTAAACTCAATTTTTTACATGTAAAAAAAAAGTGTAGTTTCCATTTCAAACCTTGCAACCTATGGGCAGATGATGTTAAAGTCATCTGTTTCTAAGTTCGATGGTTAATGAGCAGGGTGTCATGTGGCCAGAGCAATGATCAACCACCTTTACTTTCCCCAACTAAAGTCAGGTACCCATTAGAGCTGGGTGGACTCAGGGGTCGCCTAAAAATACCGAAATTCAAAATTCCAGTCATCATTGAGATTTGAACTCAGGGCCCCAGGTTTAGAAGACAAGCACTTAACCACTCAGCTACTTCACACCCTAATTTTTTTTGACGCATCTAATATACTCCAAACATTCTAAAAACAAAGATTTTAAAATAGGATATCAAAAATTAGTGAATTAACATTCGCTTTAAAATGAAATGCATTTTAGAAACTTCAGGAAAATTTATTTTTCTATAAAAAAATAAATTCAAGTACCAGTCCTTCAACTTTTTGAGACATTACTTCGTATATAAATGGTTATTATGCAGCACAATGTCAAGACTTTTAGATGATCAATCTGGTGCTCAAATTGTTTTAATAGAATCAGCTTTGAATTAAAAACTAAATAAAAGAATAAAGTTACAACAATTGCTTCAAATCACCTGATCTTCTTGACTAAATCTGTGAGTGGCCAAAATATCTGAAACAGGTATGAATGTATTCTCATGTTCAAACTGAGCTTTAGAAAGATGCAGTAGGGCACGAGCCGACTGAGCCTCAGACTTGTTAGATATCAATGTGAGTTGAGAACCACTTTCACTTAGAGTCATGGCTTGATCCTGGTTGGTGCTGTCATTGGTTTCAACCATCTACAAAATACATCAATAGTAAGAATAAAACATTGCTTCGGTATCAAATTAAAGTAGGTGAAAACTCATTACCAGAGCTACTTAAACTTAGACATTGTCCAATGCTACGCCCCTACAAACGACAGTGAAGAGGAGGAGAAGGACAATTTTTACTATAGGCTGACTACCATCCTACAGGACAAACCAAAAAGGAACATCCTCGTCATAATGGGCGATTTCAATGCTAAGGTTGGCAATAACAACAAAGGATATGAAGAGATCATGGGAAAACATGGATTAGGTGAGATGAATGAAAATGGAGAGAGATTTGCAGACATGTGTGCCACAAGCAACTTAGTGATTGGAGGAACTGTCTTCCCACACAAACGAATACACAAAGCAACATGGAGATCACCAGACCTAGTAACAGAGAACCAAATAGACCATGTCTGTATTGTGAAGAAGTTCCGTCGATCTCTTCAAGATGTACGTGTAAGATGAGGAGCAGATGTTTCTTCAGATCATCATCTTCTGTGCGCTCGAGTGAAACTGAAGCTGAAAAAGACTTGGGCAAGTGGGCCCAGCCAACGCCAACACTACAATACTGTTGCGCTAAAAGACTGCATAAAACAGGAAGAGTTCAAAGTCACCTTATCTAACAAGTTCCAGCTCCTAGAAGAGCTGCTAGAAGAAGAGACAGTAGAACAGACGTGGCAGAAAGTTAAAGAAACAGTAACCTCCACATGCCTAGAAATCCTTGGTCCCAAGTCATACACCCACAAGGAGTGGATTTCATCAGAAACTCTTCAGAAGATCAAGGAAAGAAGAGAGAAGAAAGCAGATGTGAACAACAGTAAAACAAGGGCAGCAAAAGGAAAGGCACAAAAAGAATATGCTGAAATAGATAGGAATGTCAAGCGTAGCATCAGAACAGACAAGAGGAGCTACATTGAAGCGCTGGCAAAAGAAGCAGAAGAAGCAGCCCATCAGAACAGCACCAAAGACCTGTACTCAATCATCAAAAAGCTATCTGGAAAATTTGCCATGTCAGAGAGACCAGTAAAGGACAAGAATGGTAACGCGATAACAGACGAAGAAGGACAAAAGAAGAGATGGATTGAACATTTCCAGGAGGTGCTAAACAGACCTTCACCTGTAAACCCACCAGAAATACCCCCAGCTACAAGAGACTTACCTATCAAGTGCAGTGCACCCACCAAGGAAGAAATTCGCAGAACAATCAAACAATCAAAGAATGGCAAATCTGCAGGACCTGACAGCATCCCAGTTGAAGCACTAAAGGCAGACATTGAAACAAGTGTGAAGTTACTCTACCCTCTCTTCTGCAAGATATGGGAAAATGAAGAAGTGCCACCAGAATGGAAGGAGGGCTACCTCATCAAACTCCCAAAGAAAGGCGATCTTAGCTCCTGCTCCAACTATCGAGGGATAACGCTACTGTCCGTTCCAGGAAAAGTGTTTAATCGCATCCTGTTAAACCGAATGAAAGATGCTGTAGACCCACATCTTCGTGACCAACAAGCCGGCTTTCGAAAGGAGAGATCATGCACAGATCAGATAGCAACACTGCGCATAATTTTGGAACAGTCTACGGAATGGAACTCCCCTCTCTACGTCAGTTTTATAGATTACGAAAAGGCATTTGACAGTGTGGACAGACAGACCCTCTGGAGACTGTTAAGACACTATGGAGTGCCTGAAAATATTAGTAACATCATCAAGAAGTCATATGAAGGGATGACTTGCAGAGTAGTACATGGCAGACAACTGACAGAGGCATTTGAAATCCAAACAGGAGTGAGACAAGGCTGTTTACTCTCTCCCTTCTTATTCCTACTAGCCATAGATTGGGTCATGAAGACAGCCACAGACCAGAAGCGAAACGGTATACAGTGGACACTGTGGAAACAGTTAGATGATCTCGACTTTGCAGATGACTTAGCTCTTCTTTCTCACACACAGCAGCAGATGCAGGAAAAGATAAATATTGTTGCAGACAATTCCGCTAGAATGGGTCTTACCATAAACAGAGGAAAGAGCAAGGTGTTCAAAATAAAGGCATCAAACACTACACCCATTATAGTCCAGGGTGAGGCGCTGGAAGAGGTGGAAAGCTTCACCTATCTAGGCAGCATTATAGATCACCATGGCGGAACAGATGCAGATGTCAAAACCTGCATTGGCAAAGCTCGAGCAGCCTTCCATCAGCTGAAGAACACCTGGGGATCTAGGGAATTAAGCACCACCACCAAGATAAGGCTATTTAACACCATTGTTAAGCCGATACTACTTTATGGAGCAGAGACCTGGAGAACCACCGTCACCACAATAAAAAAAATCCAGGTATTCATCAACACCTGCCTGAGGAAGATTCTTATGATCCGCTGGCCAGACAAGATCTCGAATGAGGAACTGTGGCAAAGAACAAAACAGCAGCCCATTGAAATAGATATCCTTCAGAGACGCTGGAGATGGATAGGTCACACCCTGCGCAAGCCGGCATCCAACATAACAAGGCAAGCCCTAACCTGGAACCCCCAAGGAAAGAGGAATAGAGGACGGCCCAGGAACACATGGCGCCGCAATCTGGAAACAGAAGCCAAGCAGATGGGCAAGACATGGGGACAGTTGGAGAGACTCGCCCAGAACCGAGATGCCTGGAGAAAGCTGGTTGGTGGCCTATGCCCCAGTAGGGACCACAGGCTGAGATGAGATGATGATGACGAGAGCTACTTAACATCCATACATTTACTTACAACTTATCAACATTTGATCTCAATAAGATAGTAAGAGTTTGTCTCTGAAATTACCTTCAAGCAAATATACAATACACATATATGTGTATAAATAAATAGTATTAAAAAATGGGCAGTTAAGGAGATGTATTGGTATCCATAAAAAAAACTTGAGAAGTATTTTGGATGACAGTTATTCTGATAATAAATAGGAATTTGACATACTGTTCATAGGTACACATACAAGAAATGTCTGAAATTAAGCTATTTAACATTAATTCAGGACTTGTGTCATTCATTAGCACACTGTGTTAAATTTGTATGTTGAGACAATAACAAATGGATGCCATTTACACATCTTTAATATTTGTTTGCTGGACCTATGATGTAGCTTGTACTTGACTGATAAACTGGTTCCAATTCTGGTATGGAATTTTTGCTAGCTACTGAAGATCATACCTGACTAATTTCTAATAGGAACATGGCCTATTTCTATATGCTTGTGAGTCTTGGACACTGACTGCAGAGCTAGAGAGGAGGATCTTAGCAATGGAAATGAGATGCTACAGAAGGATCCTAGGCATCACATTTAAAGACCGCATCACAAATCAAGAGATTAGAGACAGGGTTACTGCAGCGATCGGACCCCATGATGACCTGCTAACTACTGTGAAGAAATGAAAGCTTAAAATGTATGGCCATGTAACAAGATCTTCAGGACTCGCAAAGACCTTTCTCCAGGGAACAGTACCAGGAAAAAGAAGAAGAGGCAGACAGAGAAAGCGGTGGGAATACAACATCAAAGAATGGACAGACCTACCATTGAATGAGATTTTAAACAGGGCAAAGGATAGAGAGGAATGGAGAAAGATGGTCAAGTCTTGCTTGGTGCACCAACGGTCTACCAGACTAAGGGATAGGTAACAGGTAACTGAAGAACATTACTGAGTTGACTAATTTCTAATAGGCATATGGCCGTAGTGTGAGATTGAAGACATTATAGGCTAATTAAGTATGGACTAAAGAAATAAATTAGTTCTATTTAACCTTGCCTAATGGAAATTTGATTAGAATTTAAGCTGAGCACATTAGTCTTTTCTATACCTGTATGTCTTCTTGCACCAGAAGGCTAGAAATATCCAGGACCTGAGCACCATCACTGCCTTGTACATCTAAATAAATTACATTGACTTCTTCACCATTGATGCATGAGATAGTGCCATTACTGCCTTCTTTTAACGTCAGGTTCACAACCCCTTCAGTTTGTATGTCTTGGTGATCAGAATCCATTTACAAATAATTCCTACAGAAATAGTAATGAATGTTTATATAAAAAAAAGTGAAAAGGTATATAAAGTAATGTAATAATGTTGATAAACAAAAACATTCAAAATCCCAGTATTAATTCGAATTCAAGTTTTAAAAAGTAGCATTACTTATAATAGGGATGGTAAAACCTAACTTAACTTAATGTTTTATGAGAAGACTTGAAGTGACTAAGTGTTTCCTATATTAGAGGACATAAAAGGTAAACCATTCATTGAATAATCAGCTGTAAACCCTTCATGAAGGTACAAATTATACTTGAAAAAATCAAACACGATAAACTGACACATGGCAATATATCAAAGTGTTTTATGATGTTTCTCTTAGTATTTATTTTATTTGTTATTAGTTGCACCTTATTGTTATCTACTGAAGTTTTTTTTCTAGATATAGACCTCATTAAATGATATTTTTTCAATGCTTTGACTAAATCTGAAAACAAGGATAACTTAACAAAAAATAATGATGATTAGGCATATTTATTTTGATATTTATGCCAAATCATTTTTTAAGCTAATTTGACAGCAGATAAATACTAAAGAGGAATTTAATGAAGTTTTCAGCATAAGCTCATATTACATCTAGTTTTCTTTTTCTTATTATTATTCAAACAATGAAGGAATAAAGCAGTTATATACAGCATATAACAAACAGGTAATAGTTAACAAATCAACATGAAATGATATTTTTTAAAACTATTTCTTTTTAGCTAATGATTCCTTAATTCATTTGTTGTTTAGAAATGTTTTTTTAAACTTAATTTGTTTTGCTTTTTCTTGCTTGTTGACTTACTTTTTTTTCCTGATTTAAATATGCTGGTGATTTGGCATTTAATCTCTAACATAAACTTTTCCCTTCAAAACTATAACAAAAGTGTAGAAATAAAATTATTTTATTTAATAGACATTGATGATTCAAAATAGTTTGTGAAATAAATAATGTATTTAGTAACTTTTACATAAACACATAAATAGTCATTCAACAACATCAATGGAAATAAATATAACCAAGAAAGTTGTTTTCCCAAACCCAGCTTAATTAGCAAACCCATATATAACTGTCATTTTATAAATTACAGACATTCCTTTAGAAAAAAAAAATTACACACTGTTGTAAGCACTCATTCAAGTCCTTCAGAAATACAATGAATAGTAGGAAATTATCAAGTTTTGTGGAATGATCTATTTAGAGGTGAGACTAGAAATGTACATATGGTGTGCTGCTATTTGTAAAGAGCCTTAGCGTGTCTACTGCTGATAAATATCCTAGGTTCTTGCTTGTACTGTGCAGGCGTGGGTGGTTGAGAGAACCCTTTATGCACAACTTCTCCACAAAGTAATTAGAAATCACTAAGTCCACAAAGATGTTGAAACTAACTTACGCTAAGACAGAATAGGGCCACAGCCAAGTCTCTGTCACTAAACAATGTAGCCACCATAACAGTCAAGAATCAACTGTCTGTTACATTTAACCAAAAGTCCTCTATACCACAATTTTTATATGATGCCACTAACATATTGTGTTCAAAGTCTGTCAAAGTCAAAGGTAAGTATTTTAAATTAATTATCTTAGTATTTATAATGGTTGAGGTCAGTTAGAAAAGTGAAGAAAGCTGAAATGAGAATAGCTGAAGGCAAGTGGCATGAAGAGGTGTATGAAATGTAGAGTGACTTGTACTCAGGTTTTGTTAGAAGCTAGAAAGTAAGAAACAGTTGAGGTTTCCTTATCATTAAAAAAACATACAATACATTTCTGTCAGTTCTTGAGTAAAGGGATAAGTGGTGCAAAGTAAAATGGAGTATATTGTATATCACTGAAAGACTTGTTTTACGGATACTTGTGAAAAGTGGTACCGGTACTTTAAATTTGTATGTGTAGGAGTTGTGGTAGCCTACAGGTGGCAGTTATGGTACCATACATCTAAGTGTGGTATTAATGGCACTCAAAACCTATAATGGGAGTAGCAGAACCCTTGACTGGGTGGGGCAGTGGTGGTACAAGAGACTAAATGTCAGTTGTCTGTTGATATTGTGAATTCATCAGTACATTCTAGCTTCTGTAAGTAAACATACAAATCATTATACACTGAAAGCCTTTTAGTTAATTTATTTTATTTATGTAGTTCATAACAATAATAATTGGCTCAATTTACACAAATGAATTTTCCTCATACATACAGAAAACATCAGTTCTGCATGCTCACAATACAGATTTTTTAAAAATATCAAATTAGGTTACAATGAGTGTGGTTTAAATATTACGAACAACTATAATATTGTTACTCTGTTAGGTGCACTGCTATACCTCACTATTAAAGCGCTTGGCTTCTGAAACTGGGTCAAGACTGTGATTTTAAGGCCGCCCCTGATTCCACCTAACTCTAATGTGCTCCTGACTTTAGCTGGGAAAAGTAAAGTTGGTTAGTCATTGTGCTGGCCACATGACATCTTGCTCATTAACCGTTGGTCAAAGAAACGGATGATCTTAACATCATCTGCCCTATAGATTCAGATTGCAAGGTCTAAAAGGGAAACTTAGATCTATTTATTGCATGGGGGGCAAAGACAAGAATGTTTGAGAGATCATCATGAATGATCATATGAATTATGATGATTCCAGTCCAGCCAGTGCAGCGAATCATCCTCATTGTGATGAGTGTGTCTCCTGGTCTTCGTAAGGTTCGTCTTGAAATGTACTTGAATTGAAGTTAAAGCCATCGTGTAGACGTAACTATAGTGTCTAGTCTTTAAGTCTACTGTCTAGTCAACTCTGCTAGATCTATGTAATAATAGTAATGTATGGTTAATGGATGGTATGATCTATGTATTATATTGTATACTAGTCTACGTAGTCTACTAGTACTAGTAGAACTAGATCTACAAGTCTAGATCTAAATCTAGACTAGTAAATAAGTTTATTTAGACTAGAATTATAACTTTAAGTTCTAGATCTAGAAGTCTAGATCTAATCTACTAAAGTTAGATAGATCTAGATGTAGATCTATTACTAACGGCCCCTGACTCTTGAGGGACGGCTGACTGCTTGAACTGCAATGTACGATACAAATTAAATACTGCGACCGACTGCTGCTAGTTTATCAGTCGAATATTACACAGTAGCTTTCTGATCGATACGAAAACGTTTACAAACCTGAATTTATTGACGATTTATTTCAAAACTCCTTTGAAAATAGATCTAGATTTAAATCTTCTATAAAGTTATTAATGGGAAATACAGACGCCATCTTGAATATTTTGAAGGACGCTTCAACTGTAAGGGCTATCTAGGCAAGGCGTTGCAAAAGAAGAAAAAAAAAAGAAGGGCATTAACAGCTGTTATTTATTCTCAGCAAAAATTATTTCCCTTTAATTTCTTGTAGATAAAAAAAAACAAAAAAAAAAAAAAACAACTTGCTATGGATTATAATTACCAAATAATTTATATCTAACAATTAAATATACGAAGACTAAAGCATAATTTCTCGAATTGTCAGTTGGTCTTCACGTGGTGACAGATCTAGATATATTATAAAAAATATTCTATTACTGCTCTTTGACTTCCTCATAGATGAATCCTTGAGCATGCTATCTGTAGGCTGACTATTGTGTTAAGTTATTGCATTTATTCCTCACCCATTTCCATGTAAAAATAAATAAACAAATAAGGGTTTCCTTAGTAAAGCTAGTCATTTAAACTGCACTACACTGCCATTTTTATAGCCATTCAAGTCATTCTTCTTCAATTGATTACTATTGAACTTTTATCTATAAATTATCATTAAAATGATTTTCTAGATATTGAATGGAACTGATGCAAATAATAATACTTATAATTTTATATTGAGTTTTTCTATCTGATAACAGAACCCATGAACATAAAACATCTAATAAATTGAGTTTCCTTTTAAATAGAGATCTCTGTTACCTTTATAGTTTATAACATTACAGAACCTTTTTTTTATTTTCATTCTTTATATAATATCTACTTAGAAACATTCATAAAATTGAATCTTAAGGATGTTAAATTTAATTAGTTGAAATTATAATTCATTCATAACATTGGTTCTTTTCATTTTTTTAGGCTTGTATCCAAAAGTCAACCTTTTAAAATTTCTTTACAAATCTGTTGGCTAACATCAAAGTATCTAGATAAAAAAAACATTTTCTTGATACCGGTAGTAGGTCTTTTTTGTGTAGAAAAGTTTGCAACTAAAAATCTTTACCAGCATGAAATGATTTGTTTTTTTTGAAAAAGCTTTAAATTTTTTTTAAAGACATTTTTGTATGAAGTGAATATTGTTAGAATCTTACCCTTTATATACATTAAATAGGTAAATTGTATTAAATCATTGGTTTTGGAAAAAAGACAACTTTTGTTTTACTTTTAATGCTTTGTTAACTATCTTTTGGGATGAAAAAAATAACTGATATTATTCAGTTTGTTCAATAGCATCTTATAGAGTCTAATAACATTTTTTTTTGCCTAACAAGAAATAAATACAGGTGGAAAAAACTTTTTTTTTCCAAAGATTTATTACCTCAGAAAGGACCTTTAGTGCAATTATAGTTCAGTGATTATCTTTAGAGTTACTGTTTAAATTTGCTTTGAATCAAATCTCTTCATATGTAAGTGCATCACAACTACCAGGTAACATGTATTTATATACCGGTATTTAAATAAAACAAAAACACAATTAAAAACAAAACAAAGTGATTTGTATAAATCTTTTTTTTGTATATAAATCATACATCATAGAAAATGTTACTCAAAAGTTAAATTTTAAAAGTAAACTCAGATCTGATGACAAATACAACTTTCACATTTTCATGCAGACAAAACTTAAACCACATATACTGAAGAAAGGAAACAAAACAAAAAAACTTTTTCATTTAACATAACAAGAGTAAGAACTAAAGACAAATCAAAGAGCATCAAGGCAAGACAAAGATGATGACAATAAACAATAAGAATAAATGACTGAGAAAATATTTACTTGGAAATCTAAAGAAAGCTTATGTTCAAAAAGCATACCGTTACTTAAAAAAAAGATTCAACAAAAATACACAAAATGATCGAAGTACAATATAAATTTTATGTATTGTAAACATATGCTCTCATTCAGTGCAATGATTACCACCCTGTGGAGAAGCTTCATGACAACATATACATGTACAGTACATAGTAAATGCTAATTAAAGCTCAGCTTTTTGAAATAGTTGATAAGGCTACAAATAAATGCTTTGAATAATTCAGTAATTCAAATATATGTTTGTATAAATGTAACTCAGCTGAACATTAATTTATAAAATGTAGTAAATTTTAGTTTTTATTATGGTTGAAGATAATTTCTTCTTTTGAAAATGATCTATATTTTTTTTTTAAAAAAGGTACAGATAAATATTGGTATAAATAAAAAACAATTACAATGCATATTTTTGTCCCCATTAAAAAAAATTCTTTACAGACAAATTTGAATAATAATTATCATTATCTTGAAGCTATATGAAAGAATGCATAAACAATTGATATACTGTCCTTTTTCTAAGTGCTCTTACTCAAGCTTGGTCCTTTTCAGTACATAGATGATGCTCCACGAGTCTAGTGAACAAGAGATCAATGGTTATACTAGGTATAGGCATTGGGTGGACAAAGGGATTTACTATTTTCAAACTCATTTATTAAGTAAACTGGTTTGACTCAGCTAACCCACAAAGTCTCATTTGGATGTGGACACATAAGTATGGCTTTATTTAATAGTCAACAAGTGCACTACAACTGCTAAGACATCCTATTCATACACTGTCTCACACCTGCAATACAGGATATTTCATCTTATTGAAGATATGAACTATATTTATGCACTACAGATTTAAACTCGACCTATTGGAGAGCGAGGGTGAAGCAGTTGTAAAGAAACAATATTGACACTAGTATTTCTATTTAAGTAACATACGTTTTTTCTCAGCATTTATGTATACCATTTTCAGTAAACTTAAACTAAGAAATAAAAAGTGAAACAGTTGTACGGGTGTCATCTCTCTAGTACCAACACGCACTACAAAATACCATTCACTAATTTCAGTTTTGATGAGCAATGTGATATAATGGTCTATTTGTGACACACACAATGATCATAAAGCAAATGGGGAAACTGCAGATTTACTGCCTTCAAAAAAACAACAACAAAAAAAACATGATTACCTTTGGGACAAGATGCAACAAATAAGTGATCTTGTTCAATAAATTCCATTTCACATATTTGGCAAAAAGTAAGCACAAAATGTATAGTGAAACAATGCCACAACAACATTAATGTAATTTCCTTAAGATTTGATATCATTCTTACAGGAACACAACCATACTAAAACAAAAAGAAATAAAAATAAAAAATATCATTCAGAAAAATCCAAATGAATGTCAACTATCAAATAGTTGCTTTTTTATTTTAAAAAAAGTATTTAAAAGTTAAGTTACTTTCTTTTAAATAAATGTTACAGTAAATAAATAAATAGGCCTAAACATGTCAATATTATAATACAAAATAGTATATAAAGATACAGTTAAACAATACAATACTTAGAAAAAACAACTTTGCCATTAACAACTTTGTAAAAAAAAAATGTAATGAAACATACATACATATATATATGTTGCTCAATAGGTTCAACTAAACTCTTTATATGTTTGATTTATAAAAACTATAAACAAAAAACAACTAAATAAATAACAACCTGAAAGGTCAACACTAAATCTGGTCCCATGGTCAGATTTGTGCAGCCTGATATGACACACTACAGTACATGTAGCTACACTACAAAATGTGAAGGGTTGGAGATGAAGTTGCTAGACTTGTCATAAAAAAAAAAAACTATTCGTAAACAGCTGCACTCAAATATTTGGACATCTTCATTAGCATTTTCTTTTAGTATTGTGAGTACTTTTGAATACACAGAAGCATTAAATTGTTCTAGCTGTAAAAAAAATATTTCCATTTTTTTCCGTTGACAATAAGGCTTTCATCAATGCAGATAAACAATTACTTAAATGATATTTGTTTTGTTTAATTTACAAAAGTGATTTAAACAAGTTTGCCCCATGACTGTGTAGATCTAATAAATCTAGACACTGAAACTAAGTGCAATTTGCATATGCCCAAATCATTTTGTTGATGAAAATACTTTCAAAACAACATTCTTTATGAAGGTAATTATGAGCATCATCTTTATATATTTACATACATACAAAAGAGTGAAGAATTCTTAAATACCATTATGTATATTGAAAATGAAATGATTTTGTAAATATCATGAGAAAACCAAACAAAAGACACAAAAACTACACCAATGTAACAACATAGTTTAAAGTTGCTTGTTACTTGTAAATTGTTTTAGTTCAAACGCAAGAGAATTCAATGGAATATTTTGAGAAAATGCACATACACATTTTTTTTTTGCTTCTGAAAATAACAGTTACTTTAACCTTTCTAATATATGTCTGAGATAACATTGTTAAACAAATAATTTTAAATAACAATTATTTTAACCTTTCTAATACATGTCTGAGAAAACATTGTTAAACAAAGAATTTTAAATAAAAGTTTTTAGCTTGTTAGGGTACTGCATTCAATATTGATCAAATAACACCATATGCGGAAGTCTACTCAATATTTTTGTTAAAAGAAGACTTGACAATGTCTACACAATATCTTTGATATGCTAATAATAAACTGCCATAATGCTTGAGATTTGAAACACTTATAGTGACAACATGTATGATCTCTAAGATTTTCTGTGGATTTATTTAAAAGTATTGACAAATGCTTTAGGGTGGGTAGTCACTGTAATTGTATGACAAGTTTAAAAAAAAAAAGTTTGCAACATGAATAGTTAGAAAACACTTCTTTAGAATGAAACTCAAAATGGAAGGAACATGCTTGGGTTGCTAGTAACATTTAAATAATTTACACTAAAAGTAGCATACAGCATCTGTACAAGATCTAATATTTTTAACAGATGAAAAAGAGATTTCAATTATTATTTTTGTTTCTAGTTGTGCTAGTCTCAAAAATTAAGCATTCATAATGAAAGAAAAAAAAAAGCTATCTTTCAAGTTTTGACAAAAGAATATATTGCACAATTTCCCAAATCTCAAAAAATAAAATTCTTGCCACAAATTAACATTTAAAAATCATCAAACATGTAAAATTTTCCCTTTCAATGATACAATTTGCATAATTCTAGTGATAAAAAGTGGATTCTTGTCAAAATTTTGATTTCAACAAACACTTTTCAAGTTTATATATGTGACATTATTCTTTTGTCATTAAGTTAAAAACTAATTTCCTATAGGATTTAAAAAAAAACAACAAAAAAAAAAACAATCACAGCCTCTGTAAGAAGCAATCATTCATTTCACTTTCTCACTTTTAAAACAATGATTGATCATAGAGAGAAATTCTAGTAAACTTCACAACAATGAAATAAATCATGTAACATTTTTTTTGCCTTGTAGGAGTTCTTTCTTTTTATCCATATGGACATTTGTCACATATGTTTAGAAAGATACTTCAAGTGATGGAAACAGCAGAAAAGAGTACAAAGTTCAAACTAAAGATATCTCTTTAAAGCCCTTTTTTACAGTTCATACTCCCTATAATCACATGTTTGAAATCCTGAATGCTATCAGATCCTCTGTATCAGAAATAATGTCAATGTTGAGTACCAAACTGTTCATAAAGCTTGAACAACTTCTTGTGATCAAAATCCCAGCTTGTGATGCAGACAGTCATCATCAAATGCATAAACAGCTTACATTTCTAGGATCAGACATTTTTAGTTGTGAACTCACTCACTAAACATATAGGACTACTTCAGATATTAGTTTCAAGTTTAGGTGAGTCAATGATTGGGCCACTCATGCTGTCCCCGCTGTAGCTCCTTCCCATCTGAGCACTAGAGCGAGGCAGGGTGTTGCTGTTATGGACATTGTTGCCATTGTTTGCATTGGCACGGGGAAGTGTTCCATTTTTACTTCTAGTAGAGCCATGATGCAATGAAATGTGATGATGTCGAGGAGATGAACTGTTAGGGACTGGATCATCTTGAAAATGTTGACAGTATGCAGCAAGAACTTGGTGAAGGAAAAGGTAATTCTCCTAAAACAGAGATACAAAATTCAAATATTAACAAAAATGAAACCAAAAAAAAAAAGATCTTAAATTTAAAAATTTAGGAGAAGCTCATTCCTGACTGAAATGTAACAAGAAAAACATAGGCTGCATGTTTAAAGAAAAATGTTCTTAAAAGAAAAACCCTATGTGTGTTATATAAATGCTTTTAAAAAGAAAACCCTATGTGTATAAATGCTTAATCTTGGTATTAATTATCAAACTAACCTTGAGTTGCATTTAAAAATTATTGACCTCAAAATGACTAAATTTTTTTGTCAATAATTGCCACTTCAACCCATACCTTTGAAGGCCTATACCAGTACTACATAAAACATGATTACTAAATTTCTGGAAGCGTGGTTGCTGAGCGGTAAAGCTCTTGGCTTCTGAACTGGGGGTCCTGGGTTCGAATCCTAGTGAAGGCTGGGATTTTTATTTCGGGATCCTTGAGTCCACCCAGCTCTAATCTGACATTAGTTGGGGAAAAGTAAATGCGGTTGGTCGTTGTACTGGCCACATGACACCCTTGTTAACCGTAGGCCACAGAATCAGATGGCCTTTACATCATCTGCCATATAGAGCTCAAGGTCTGAAAGGGGAACTTTACTTTTTTTTACTTTTACTACATTTCTATGTACCTTATATGTTTCTATGGCAAAGGGTTTATGAGGGAGTCTGTGGCCAGTACATAAGAACAAAGGCCTCTACTTCTCTGACATAAGTCAGTTGGGTAGACTTAGTGGATCCTAAAAATCCCTAAGTTCCAAGTATAAGTTTGGAAGCCAAGTGCTTTACTACTCAGCCAGCATGCCCCTGCAATAAGACTATTTTCAATTGTGCCTTAAATGATCAAATCTTAAAAAAAAAGAAGAAAAAAAATGAAGTTTTAAAGTTTTACATTTCCCCAGTATAATATTAGATCTACTGTAAGGCAATAAAAAAAAGTATCAAAGCCAACTAATAAATCACACTGACAGATCAATTTTCACTTAGCTTTACATTATTAAGTTGTTTTTTTCCCTCTTACCAAGGTTTCTCTATTTAGCAACATAAATTACTAAGTAATTACACATCAGTATCTATATATATAATCCTCAAAGTAAGAGGTCAACCAAGTAAAGTTCAAACAACCAGTAAATGGGAAGATCCCATGGCGCAGCACGGTGTGAATGGAAATTCGTGCATCCCAATCCGCACTATTTTCATTCACAAAATAGCATAGACATAAATAAATATCGACTGGAAAAAGGAAGTAACGTACTGTAACTTGAAAACATGTATATCTACTATTGAATTCAGATTTCCAAATTATGAAAAATTTAAAAATTGCATGATCTTCAGTCTTAGAGATTAAACACAATTTATAGACATAAAATAAAGTACACACAATTGCAATGCACAAATTTTTGTTTCATAAAACTTTCTTATGAATTTGTGTAGCGAATGGAAGGGAGGTTAAAAAAGTGGAAGCCGGAAGAGATTATATTGTGTTGTAAGACTCCTGAAACTAGAACGACAATACACAGATAGATACTACTCTCAGGTTTGACTTTAGCGCGAGAAATCTGTTATATCATGTTATAAAATGGTTCAATTTAATAATTTATACACCTAAAAATTAGCACGGGTCCAAAGAAAGTGCGGGACCCACTGCGGTCTCATATGTTGCAGTGCCTAAGGCCTGCCCTGCAAAATAGCGGCGTATGGTATGCCGCTGGTTGACTAGTTAGTCATAAAACAACAAAATATATAAAATAAAATATTACTAGACAATCATCTACAACCTATTTTACTGTCAGACATATGTTTTGAAAAAAAAAACAACAAATCTTGCCTTAGTTCCAATGATTCCAGGTCTTTTAAAGTGGTACAGCTTACAGACTTGATAGAAATCAGCACATTTCTCATATATTATTTGATCTCTCAAAGTCCACAGAGCACAAAAAGTTCCTGCTTCAACTGAGCCAAACCTATCAAAATTATTAATTCCAATGTTAAACAATAATTGAGACTTGTAGTGATTCTCTTCAACATCTTTAAATAAATAACTATAAACTAAGAATATTACCTGTCAACTACAACAAGTGGCCCACATTCTAGGGAGTTGACGTAACTCTGAGCAGCAGAAATGACATTGAAAATTTTGTGCAGTTCTGTTGTGTAGCCTTGAGGCCAGTTTTTGACAAGAATGATTCTGGTCAGCAGTGTGTAGTCGTACTGTAATATTAGACAGCTCTTAGTATCTCACAATTTAAAAAGGTATTATAAAATCTTTTCAAAATAAATACTTAAAATTATTTTTCTAATTTGATATTGAATCTACCTGAATGGAATCCAAAATAAATTCAGTAGTCACAAAACCTTGTTCTTCATCAACAACAGGTTCATCTTTCATAGCTAAGCGAAAATTTCCAGAATCTATTTCAATACTGCTGCCTTTAGAGGGCCAAAACTCTTTGTATTCCTAGATAGCAGAAGATCATTAGGGATTAATAGTGCATTTCAAATTAATAGAAAAATAACAGAACAAATGTAGAAAAATGGTCAAGAGAAAAACATATTGCTTACTATTTCATCAATTGGTGAGATTACAACAATTACAGGACTATTTTTATCCCAAACCATTCTCCAAAAATCTTCAGTTGTATCATCTGTAGGATGCTGGGTTACAATGAACTCTGAAGACTTTTTATAACCCTGAAATGTAAAAAGCCTCAGTTTGATAAACAAGCCATTGCTATTTCAAAGACAAATATAGTTCATTTTCCTTTTTTTTCTTTTAGAAGTATCACAATCATTATGGATTTAATACATACAGTACCCGGTATACTTAATGGCCTTTAGACAACTTAATAAAAGACAATATCCAAGTCAAATTGGCATAGCTAAGTACAGTACAGATAAACTAAAAAAAAAGGTAATGAATGACTTTTCTAGATCAACTAGGTTTTTGTTTACAACTGATGATAAAAAATTGAAACTAGATGTGACCAACATATTTTGTTAGGTTTGATGCAGATCAAGTTATTGTTGATGTAATTACACTAAAAATGTTGCTTGTTTTTCAAGTTTTTACAAATTTAAATTTGTTATGGCTCTTTTGCCATGGCAAATATCAAGCAAATTGAACAGGAGGTAATCCTCAACCACAGACGAAATGCCAAACAAGCAATAGATGAAGTCGACCAGCGTTTTAAACATAAAACACGTTTAATGCTCAATAAGGGATCCGTCTGTGTCTTTCTATACTTGCCGTCTGTAGCCTCAATAATAAGCATATTCTTATTAGGTTGACTAAATCATTCTACTTTTTAATCTCACTTTTCGTCATTTTCGTAACTAAGTAAAACTTACCCTTTATTATTCCTGAAATAAATCTACGTTCTAATCATGTCATAACAATTTAAAAAACGGAAAATAGTTTTGAAAAAAGTTCTACAGAAAAAAAGTCTCATATTTCTCATGGATATGGCCAAATTTTGATTCACGGTGCCCCCGATGCAGGGAAGAAGAGAAAAACCGTGCCTCATATTCTGTGTGACTGCTCCAGACTTGCTGATCTCCGTCTCAACCTGAATGGCAACATTTATGCACTACAAAAAACAGCAGGGTTTCTGTCCAGGGCTTTTGCAAGAGAGGACTTGAGCCTCTCAAGCCCTCACTCAAATGGAGTTAGATGTTGATGATGACAGAAAAGAAGTTAGTTTTCTTTTTGTTTATATTTAGAGATGCAAAGAAATACTGAAATATTAATCTAAGTGAAAGAACATACCATTGTAGAGGAAGTTGAATGACTCACCTGTAAATATGTAGCATTGATATAATCAGAGCCTTCCACACCTGGACGAGCTGACAACAAAACTCTCTTCAAGTTGACAGGAAGTAAGCTTCCAACTCGGTTCTTTCCCAAGTTGACTGGCTTTAAGGCAGCAGATTGGTCCAATTCATTGGGGGTGTAGTCTGTGATCAGCTGTTCAAAAATTGGGCAAAGGTTAAGAGTGCATTTTGTTACAATAGTTAAAATATAATAAGTAACAAATCAGTAAATAGGAATAAAAGAATCAATCTTGGGCACCAAGTTGTATACAATATATTAATATATACAATAAATTGTACACCCTCCATGTTTACTTCTATCTACTTTATAAGGTTAGGAAATAAATGAACATCATTCAAGCCCAAACCTCGTAATAAGAGGATAAAAGGATGGAAGTGAACAATCTGATGCACATACAGCCAGGCAGCCAAGTGTTTACATTTTAAGCAAGAGGGAATCTTGTATATGCCTTTCCATTGTCAAGTATTTTGAATTTCTCACACCTTTGAAAAAAAAAATCTGCCATTCTTAGTTTTAACTCCTAAATGTTATGTTCACTTTATTGATTTTGAAAAGATGCATACTAAAACCTGAGCTTGTCTTTGTGGATAAGAAACCACCTTTTAATATAATGTAATTATTTATCTGTTTATTAAACATAACATAATTTTTTTACAATGGAGAGACAGAAAGTCCTATATAATTATACAACCCAATTCTTTAAGGAAATATTAAAATATTTTCTTCTATGTCAAGAACAGTGCTTTCACTAGTGGCTACCCAGAGATATTTTTTTATTAACATAGTCAGTTTAGCATACTAACCTGATACTGTCTATCTAGTAATGTACTACTTGTGATGGTGGGTAATACTTGATTTGAGACTGGTTGATCCAATAGTAGAAGATAATCTGAGAGTGCTTCCTCTTTCACTTCTGTGCTGCCATTACCCAAAAGATATTCAACCAACAGCTCATGAATAAATATATATTGGTCCTAATTAGAAGAAAACACGTGTGATCAATACAAAATTTTCTTTTGCAAATTTAATTTACATAAAAACATTTGTATACTTGTAGAACAAAATTTTTTCTTTTTTTTAAAAAAAAGGTAAACCATTGTTTCCTAAATGAGGTTTGAAGTATAATGGGACCTTTTTTTTTTTAATTTGAGATAATGGATGTCCTTGATTCTATAAAACTATCATGGGTACTTGACTACTGTAGTGGTGAAGACAACTGGTTAGTGCTGTCCTATAGGCAATCATGTCAAATAAAGTGATCATCTACAATGTAAACATACAGATGAGACTTACAAGGAAACATATTTTTACAAAAATTGGATGCTTGCTTATTGCTATGAAAATTCATGACAACTTTTCAATATTACAAACTTAATGTTCACTTATCTGAACATTTCTTGGTGTTCACCAAATCTTCATAAATTAGAACAAAATGTATCTTAACAAATCAATATAAAAAAGCAAACTGTCTCAACAAAGCTGAAATAGGACTACCAAGAAGTAACACTTCTTTTTCAAAACTATGGGAACAGAAGTCAGACTAGATCTAGCAGATTCTTTTTCCCACACCAGCATAATATAAATCCATTTATAAGGAATAGATGACAGAAACACAATCCAAAAGTGTAAACTTAAAATAAGGTCACATTTAAATACCATTTCAAGCAACTAGTAAATTAATAACTATGCTAAAAGATTGGGTTATGGACCACACCATTTAAAGATATTCAAATAAGACAAGAAGAAAGATGAAAAAAAACAAAAAACCAGTAACTCACAAATATGTTCTGCAATAATTACCTCAGTTTGTACTAAAAAGTTTCTCTGTCTACGAATTAGTTGTGTGAAACCAGGAATATTAATGGTTTTCCTGTCCTCAATCTGAGCGATCATACTGTCTATCAAGATATAAGTACCTGTACGACCAACTCCAGCACTGAAAGAAGACATTTATAAAAAAATCTGATAATAAATACTTAACTCTTGCAAGGCAGTTTAAACATTGAAAGAGTTCAGATATAAAGTTCATGAATCTCAGACAAGGCTGGATAACCAATGTTAAAACTATCCTGAAAGACACTGCATGTATGATGCAAACTAGGAAGGTAAAAATGTGACAACAACATTAGAAAAAGATGCTGATTAATTGACAAACTTAACTAAAATTTAACTGATTTCAACTGACTGTTACTTATTTACTCTCTACCTGCAATGAACCACAATTGGACCATGGTCAGGTCCTCGTTGAGCAGCAGACTTCTGTACAAAAGTCAAGACTGGTAGTGAGTAGTCAGGTACCCCATGATCTGGCCACTCTGTATAGTGGAAGTGAAACACTGTTCTCTCCTGGCCACCTTTCATAGAATGACGCTAAAACGAAAAAAAAATTGTCACCATTAAAAATACGATTTTGAATAAAACCCAAAAGATAAAGAAACTAAGCATTTACCCAATAAAACTTCCTGTTTATAAAATATTAATAAAATGTCTAAACCAATTATCATTAAACAATACCTAATTTTACTGATGCTAAAATCTATTTATGCAAAACTAAACATATTTTTTCTTAAATTAAAAATTAAAAACAAAAAACAAGAAAAATTTCCACTTAAAATGTAGTTGAAAAACAACAACAATAATTTAAGTGTTTTTTTCCCTCCTATCTTAAAAAATACTAAAGCATAGCACAGAGCAGATAACAAGCAAATGAAATGAAAAGACTGTAATAAGTATTATTTAAAAAAAGAGGGCAGGAAAACAATTCAGTAACAAGCAATAAACTCAAGTGGAAATTATGAACACTATACATACCAAGTAGTAAGGATATCTATACGTTGAACTATGTAACACAAGATACGTTAATGTTTTACTAAAAACTTTGTTCGTTCTAATGATATTTAATTTTAAAATGAACATGTGTAAGTATGTCTTTTGAAGTTCGACTGTAAATACTTAAAAGACTGGTCTTAAAATATTAGCTATTGTCTTCTTGTTAAATGAAACTTATCTGACAGAGATTATTAATATTTCAAAATCTGTTTTGTCTTCTTTAAAATTAAATAAAGCCCTTCCTTAAAACCTTACCAAGCTCTATACTTAATACATAACCAAACTTCATACTGCATAATTATTTTGTCAGACTTAAAACTTGTCAAGAGTATTACTTTATCAAAGTTTAAACTGTATCAAACATTATCTAGTTCTTTCAAAACATGTTGTTCCACAAGTACTTGTTGGAGTTATTAAAAATGCTACTTAAACTTAACTTGTAAAATCTTATGAACAATGCATTTTCTTGTTTACTAAAACCTTATTTTAATTGTGATAAGTAAGTAGCTCCTCCTTCGTGTTCGAAGATGAGCACATTTCTCATTTCCTATGGACTCGAAGGAAGATGGCTGTAAAGTCCAATCCTCGCTTTAAAAAGCCGGCCGCATATTTGGCATGGGTGGATTTTGTCAGTAGCCATTTCTCTCTGCTTTCTGTTGGTTCAGCGCTCTATTGCATTGGCCACTCTTCTTGCTACAAATCTTGAGACTTCAAGACTCACAGCTTCTCGCCATGAGGAGCGATCTAGAGCTTCCCAGCCATGAATGTTGATACCGCATTCCTTGAAGGAACTGAGAGTGTCTTTGTAGCCGCCTTGGGAGTGTGATATAATCACAGCAACAAACTAATGGATATCTTCATTGTTCCTCATGATTGCAATGGGACTAGACAAGTTAGACAACATTTTAGAAGTTAGCTTAAAAGGTAAAAAAAAAACACAACACAAATAATTCAAAAAAAAAAAAAAGTCAAAATAATGAAGTCACACAGGGTTTAAGAAATAAAAGTTTTGAATAATTGTTTTTTTTTTCAAATGAAAAAAATTATTCAAAACTTCTATTTCAAATGAAAAAAAGAAAATGTGTATATACTTAAAATACTAATACTTTGTGAGGAATGACAATCATATCAGTAATATATAAAAAAAATTATACATTTGCAAACATCTACAACTAAATAAAATAAAAATTCCAAACTCAAAATGCGTGCAGAGGGTGACATCTAGAAAGCATGCATACCTTTTTTACCTTCAGATTCTTGAGAGTGAATATCCTAACTGTGTAATGAGCTCGGGGAATGGTATTTACCAGCTTCACATGTAAGTGGCCGTAGGTTTCAGCCCCATCATTAGGCCAGTACTGATCACATTTTCTCTACAGCAAACAAACAAAATTCTTTAGCATTTAGTAGGTAGAAAATTAAAAAACTTATTTAATATGCAGCACATTTGTTTGATTTAGCAACTTATTTCATGCATAGCACATTTGTCTGTTTTTACTTTCACAAGTAGCATGTTTGTTTGATTTATTTCATAAGTAGCACATTTGTTTGTTT
>JADKLZ010000687.1:6542756-6554677 GCA_021533235.1 Biomphalaria straminea
ATCATTATTATATAAAATATATAAAAAATATAAAATCAGCCCAGTTGAATTTTGTTGATAATGATGAAATTATTACTATTCAATTCAGTTATGAAACATTGTTCTAAGTAAGTTTTTAATGCACACTAGTAAAAGAGACATGTAAAGCTTTTTAAAGCAGAAATACTGTGAAGAAATACAAAGCTACACCATTTCTCAATAATATGCTCCGTCATTAAAAGAAGCATTATACGCCTATTTCTTAAAAATCAGATCATTATCTGTTCCAAGCTGAGCATTAATTCCCCTTCCAAACTTAAGTAATCTTGTATATTATATTTTTTAAGTTATTTTAATATGAAGAACAAATTGTGTGCTAGTAGGCAAGGGCTTTTATCCTACTTTACTTCATATTGAAACTATAAAGTTTCTGATAACCATAGCACCCTCAGTTATAAATAGCATTGACCTGGGCAAAGTATATTATATTATATGGTAATCCTTTATCTCACTTTCGGTCAGAGTGTTACAAAATCAGCTGTTGTCATCGAGAAGTACATAGAAGTCAAATTCATAAAGCGCTGGTTGTGAATTTGTATGTGTTTCATGTGTGAATGTTGTTCTAATTTTTTATCAATATTGTTTTTGCACAGTAGTTATGCTGAGGTTGTCAACTGTAGTCAAACTGAATTTCCATTCAATTGGATCAATAAAAATTATCTTAAAAAAGTCACACTTTGTTAATCTTACCCTTCCTTTTTCCATTAAATTGGTGATCATGACAATGACACTTGAATTCTGTTCCCAGATCATGCGCCAGAAATCTGGGAAAGTCTGAGGCAGTGGGCCTTGAGTTGCTATGTAAGCTTTATGTTTTTTATAGCCCTGAAACAATCAGATGTAATAGAAATGTAACACCAATGTTAAACCATTGGATTCTAATGTTCACTGAATACAGGCCAACAGATTTCAACCTCCTAGTTTCACTGCTCACTTCAAAGTCAAGAGAAAAGTGAGATAATCAATATATATTTTTAAAAAAGGCAACTATTTTTCGCCACTAATAGCAAAACAATACTTACATCTACATAATTAGCATTGATATAATCTGACTGGCGGATCCGACTCAGCTCTGTCTTCAGAACAACTCGGGAATGGTCATCTATGGAACAAAAAAAAAATATCATGTAAATTTATGTATTGTTCAATAAATACCACAATCAACACATAAATAAATTGCAAGCTATTTACATTATTATCATCCTATTTCATTCAGCATTTAAAAATTAGCTGCACATTGTTAGATCAATAATTCAGTGCATCAATTCTCCTGAGATGACATGCATAAACTCTTATATCTTAAATTAAAGTGATCTTGTATGAAAGTCAATTGTATCTAAAGCTTTAAGTTACATTCTTTGTTCATTGTAAACCTTCTGGTCCAACAGATTTGGGGACTGGTCAAAACATAATAGGTACATTTTTGTTTTGCCACATGATTTCTTTATGGTAGTCATTTCATAATTTATGTAAAGGGAAGTAAATAGATGTATACTTGTTATGGTAAATTTAAACTGTACAGAACTCTTTTAGTTCAACTTTAAAAATGTATCTTAATCACTTCGTTTTGTGTGAAGATTTAACCAACTTACAGGCCACAATGTTGATGTATCTATTTTTACTTCTGTTGTCATTGATATTGGAACTCTCACATGGATACTTGTCACTATAAGATGTTCGGTTGATCTCCTGGGGATAGCAAAATGTTAAATGAACAATTTCAAGTTATTAGGTCAATTATTGTCAACCTAAATGTTTGTTTTCAGTTTTGTTTTGCATTTTAGTAAAATAAACCCCATCAAGGCATTTGGAAATCTGTAGCTTTAACATTCTAATCAAAGTGTTTTAATTATATCTCAATTTTTTAAACTTATGACATAGGTTTTACTACAGTTGTTTAACTACAGTTGTCTCTTGATATTCAAATGGTTAAAGGACTGGGGGAGTTTCAGATTGCCAAAAACATCAGATACCAAAGGATAGCAGTACATCAAAGAATTTAACCCTATCATGTCAGGAAAAGTATGATGCAACAAGATATTCTCTTAGACTGGGGATATGTTGCTTTTTTTTTCTCTTGGTGTCATCTTCCATCTATTTTCACATATTGTCTCCCTTTTTTCATAATGTCATACACAGTAGGACGCCCAAAGCCATAACATTGAAGAAATAGCATTGAGAATTTCACCACTAAATAATTTTCCTTTTCTTTTCCCCAGGAAGAAATCCGTTTTTATGCTATCATCTGCTTCTTTGGCCAGCCATTATACAAGATGAAACAAACTTCCCCAGGAAGAAATAAGTTTTTATGCTAACATTTGCTTCTTTGGCCAGCCATTATACAAGATGTAACAAACTTCCCCAGGAAGAAATAAGTTTTTATGCTAACATTTGCCTATTTGGCCTGCCATTATACAAGATGTAACAAACTTCCCTAGGAAGAAATAAGTTTTTATGCTAACATTTGCCTATTTGGCCTGCCATTATACAAGATGTAACAAACTTCCCCAGGAAGAAATAAGTTTTTATGCTAACATTTGCCTATTTGGCCTGCCATTATACAAGATGTAACAAAACTTCCACACAAAAAAATACAGCAGACAGTTTAGTCATACAGTAATCATGGAACAAAACTTAAGATTATATTATATATTATTATTATATTATATATTATTTAAAACAGCAAGTAACAAATGAAAAGAGGTGAGACAAGTATGTAACAACACACAGGTACAGCTGATACTTGCATTATGGCCACATTGGTTTACTGAGTGTGTCAAATGAAACAGTGTCAGACTATCAAGGGTCAACTGTATTAGCATGATCCCTGAGTTTTTGAAATTCTTGTAAACCAATGTTTAGTGCAGCTCTGGTATGGTATGGAGGTAGAGTGGTTACCACAAGAAGAAAAGACTAAGAACTTTAGTAGACTTTAATAATCACTTCAGTCTGGGCACAAGTGAATAATGATACCCTGGCACATGACTGTGAGACAGTGTAGTAATATACATAGCACAAGAAAAAAAAAACAAGCTTCAGTAACTTGTGCCTATGTGTCAGTGACTAGAAATGGTATCAAGAATGATATTGATCCTCTCATTAATATTGGCCATATACTTTTCAGCTCAAAGCAATGATTAATTTCTATAGTTTAAATTCAAGATACACTGTTTCTTTTATAACCACCTACATCAAACTCCTGAGAGAAGCCAATGTCACTGTCCATGTGCATATGTTCCACATGTGAGATAAAGTCAGCAACTCCTATATCTGGATACTGTTTCTCTTCTGACAAAAATAAACAAATCTTGTGATAACTTTAGATAAAAAAGTATACAAAACTAATCAATAGGTCTTGCCTAAGTAAAATGACAGAAATATAACATCTTATTGTGAAGTAAAGTGTCCCCTTCAGACCATACAATCTATGGGGCAGATGATGTTAAGGTCATATGTTTCTTTTGCCAACGGTTAATGAGCAAGGTGTTATATGGCCAGCACAACCACCAACCGCCTTTACTTTCCCCAACTAAAGTCAGGTATCCATTAGAGTTGGGTGGACTCACATGCACCCTAAAAATCCAGAAATTCAAAATTCCAGCTTTCACTGGGATTCAAACCCAGGACCTCAGTTCCGGAAGTCAAGTGCTTGACCATTCAACCACCTCCCCCCCCCCAACATCTTATTAGCTGGTATTATTTGATAGAAGGGTGGAGAAAGAGAGATGGGGAAAGAATAAAGCAACCAACTATTTTTAGTTTTGTTCAAAGTATAACAACAGTAAATCAGCTAACCACTATGTTCTTCCACAGTTATTATAGTCTGTGCTGTAGGCTGACTGTTGCTAGGCACTGCCAGGTATAAATATGCAGCTTGATATAAACGTCGACAGTTGTAGAACCTGAATCATAGAAAATGTTTTGCTAGTCAAATTTTTTAATGCCCCTAACTACTCACAGAATAGTTGTCATTGTTACAATGCAAAATTTAGGAATGCTCTTAAGGACAGCTTAAACCCCTAATTTTAAGAAATCGGGTAAAAATGTCGAATTTGTACAAATGAGTCTATGATAAAGTTTATTCAATTCCCTACAATTATATGTATTATTTATTAGTTAAATACTTTAAATTATATTTTTTTAAAATTTTTTAAAGTGGTCACTAAAGGTATATTTTAGCTCATTAATTATGCAAAAAAATCAAAACAGCATAACTTTTTTATTTTTTAACCGATTTTAAAAATTTTTTCACTAATCTGTTCAGAATTAAAATGCGAATAACACAATCTTTCTTTCCTGTTATTTATGTAAACTTAATTTTCATTGGTCAGTATTTTGAAAACCAAAATAAAAAGCACACCTTTCAGCCAATCAGAAAGCGCCTTATAAAAACTGGCATAGCTTTCTTCCCAAACATTGTAACTAATATTTCCGGTAATCCTTAGCAATAGCGTCACTCTTTTATCTTTTCACTATTCTTATCTACTTCTTCATTGTAGACCACAGAGGTCTAGATCTAATATGAAAAAGATTTAGATGAAAAGTAAAAAAAAAATACATAGATCAAGCTTTAAATAAGTAAATCTAAATCTCTCAGATCTAGAAATGGGCCTGGACTCACTTAGACTCTAGAGTCTAGGTCTAATTCTAAAACTCTAATCTAAATCTTAATCTAGTAAATCTACGTGTCATGGGCTTCTCATGGTCAAATTACTGTCATTATTGATCGATCACAATTTCGAGTCTGATAACAATGCTTTCTACTTCGAAAACTAGATTTAGATTTAACTTGTCTGGATCCAGATTACCAGAATAATTATTTAGATCTATAATAATAAATCTTAGACTTCAGACGTTCAAGTTCAGTCCCAAACAAATGAAAACATGGTTATGCCATGGAAATGGATCTAGATCTAGACTCTATACCTAGAACTAAATTCTAAAGATCTACTATATAAAATACAGTCAGCAACTTTGGCTGATCTCTAGATCTATTTCATCAACAATAACAATGCCATTTTCTACATCAACTTGTCTACATCTAGACCTAGATCTAGAATATTTGTCAACAATAGGTCTTGCTCAGTGTCTATGGCCATAAAGGATGTATCTGGATAGACCTGATAGAGGACCTATAAAAGCACTGTTTCTTGTTGTGAATCAGACAATATATTTAGGATAACTGAAGAATCAACTCCTAATTTATTGTTGTATGAAGTTGTTTTTAACATGCCATAAGCTTTGGGAAATAAATACTTTTTCTTTCAATCTTCATTCTGTGACATTCATGAAAATAAAGGGTGTTGCTGCATTTGATATGAATCCACCACTGTGACCAGTTTCTAAGATTTGAGCAGCTATTTAGAGTCAGAATGTTAAAGTATAATAAAATATAAAATAAAATTTGTTTTGCTGAGAAGTATATTTCTTTATATTATAAATGTTTACATGGTGTAACGCAAAATGCTAATAAATCATTTCACCACATAATAATAAATAAACAACCTGAATATATTTTTGTAGGCTAAAATTTATTGGAAATTCATATATTTAAAAGTATTATTTTATTTAAATAAAGGAAAACTGGTTAAATACACATTTTCAACATTTTAAGCCTGGTCATTCTGCGTTAAAAAATATTGACACGGCACGTATTATGAGAGCTGAAAAAAAATTAAATGTACAGAAACTAAAAAAAAAGTAACAAAACCAATACTAGAGACCTAAATGATGATTATTATTATTATTATTATTATTATTATTATAGCTTTTATATAGCGCTACTTTCATGCTGGAGATCATTAAAATAATATTGTTTAGAATTGTCAGCTTTTTAAATCACATTTTTATCATTTTCTCAAAATACTCATTTTCAAAAAAAAAAAACTCTCTTGTACATCATATCTCTGAAAGTTATTGTTATATCTGTATGAAATTTGGCACACAGCTGCAGGGATATATGTAGATCTCACTGAACTACAGTTATTTCTATATCTCTAATACTTTTTTTTATCAAAAAATTTTTTCCTTCCCCTACCCCCTCTTTTTTTAAAGAAAAAGTCCATTGAAACTTGTAAAATTTAAACAAAATATTATTTTTGCTGCAACCATATTTGTTCTAGTTTACATAGATGTAGATATAATAAACTATACAAGTGAAAAGTTTTAATTGAATATCTCTGGTAGTTTCAGAGAAACTGTGTACAAAAATGTACATATTTTTGTGTTGTTTTTGTCTCAAATTACATAAAAAAAATTATTTTCTTCATAAATATACACAAATTTGTTGGCAAAATATTTTTTTTCTAACATTTACATCACTCTAAATAATTAAGAACAGAAAAAATCAGTTTAAATCATGTATTTCAATTTAGGGGTTTAAGCTGTCCTTAAAAAAAAAAAAAATGCACTAGTCAGTTTATTATTGCATAATACAATACATTCTCATGTACTTATTAAGTTTATTCTTTAAACAAACAAAGGTTAGGATGAATGTAATGCTTTGACTGTCAATGTGGATGATTTTTGTTTTACACAAGTGTATGCAAGTTTTTGTTTTGTATGTGTGTGTGTTTATATCTAGGTTCAGACGTCATCCAGTGACTGTCCTTGCACTGACCTGTATCCTACAACTAATGCAGCAAGAGTGACAAGTATGAGTACACCTAAAACTATGGCTACGATGTAGCCTGGATGAAAACCGCTTTCAGCTGCATCAAGTTCAATAGCTTCTGTAAAAGAAGAAAAAAATACGTACTGTTAAGGGAAATAATGACTTGCTGACCAATGGAAAAAAAAACAACATGACCTAGTGAGTCAGTCATTCAAACAAACCTGTACATTAGATCTACTCGTATTCTCAAATGTAATCACAATAAACCACAAAATATATGTTGTCATTTGACTAAGATTCAAAAAAAAAAAAATCAAATAAATTAGAACATTAATCAAAGTAATGGTCAGCACAATGCTAACTAAAAATGAGAGCAAAGATGTGTAGATGACAACATGTGAAAAGCAAGAACACCATAATGAGAAGTTTGAAAGGAAATCACAATCAAATAGTGTTCGAGCAAAACCAAATATTAATTCTACCAGATCTTTGTAACTTTTTCAATCTAAGAGATTTGATATCAATAAGAGGAGTCAATGATAATTTTACTGAATGGTCTAAAAATGTTACATCTGTCCATATAACAAATGTGCCTTTATTGGGGTTTATTCTGTTGCTGCAATTTTAATCATATTTCTATAATGACATAAAGCGTGTGACTCTGAATACATTAGGATCTAAATAAAATTAACAAGTAAGCATGCACATTGTTTTTTTTTATTACCGTACTAAAAAAAAAAAGAAAAAAAAGAAAAAACAAAAAATGTAATCCCTACAAGTAATCAAGCAAAAATATATATTTTTATTCATTATTATTATTTCTTTATGTTTCAGTAACATTAATTAGTGTGTCATAGATCACACATATATTAACTGTTTTAAGACTATTTAACGAACAATTAAATTTCTATTAAAATCAAAGACTAGTTTTACTTAAATTGAAAATTTCATTTTTTTTCTTATGTTAAAAACTTGTAGAACATCACATTGATCACCCACTGACACACAACAAGGTCTAACATCATGCATCACTCAACTAAAACATTTTTAATACAGGTTAGTGATATAGTGATTGTGGGAAGCGTGGTCGAGAGGCTAAGTGTGGCTTGAGCTTGGCTTGCTTGACTACCTAGAAGGGGGCTCGAGGTTCGACACCCGACTCGGGCAGAGTTGTGTTTACTGAGCGCCCAAAGGCAGCACGGGAAACCAACTCCTAGATACCCCCTCCCCCCACTGGTCCACAAATGAGATTGGACCAAAGCGCTCTGAGCATGCTATAAGCATGAAAGTAGCGCTATATAAAAGCTATAATAATATAGTCTGTGGGCCATGAAGAAGTATTTTCACTGAAACAATTAGAACTACTTTTAAATTATCTAGCAGACTAGGATATATTCTTTTAAAAGGTAATAATCTGTCTTTAAGGAGGCTTGCCAAATGGTAAAGTGCTTAGCTTCTGAACTGGGCATCCCAAAGACTGGGATTTTTAATTTTGGGATCTTATGGGATGCCTAACATTAGTTGAGGAAAAGTAAAGGCAGTCTGTCATTGTGCTGGCCACATGACACTCTCAATATCTGTTGGCCGCAGCGACAGATGACCTTTACTTCATCATCCCTATAGACTGCAAGGTCTAAAAGGGGAACTTTGCTTTTGTCTTATAATTATAGAATGGCTTGTGATCCAATATGCACATACACAATGTAGAAACAAAAGTTTCCTTAGATTTTTAGAGAAGTTTAAAGGGAAACACTTTCTGCTATGTCTAGCATGTAAACAGTCATGGACTTGTGTCTATGTTCTACTAGCGCAAACCTTGTTTGTAGATAAAATATGAAGATGTGCAATTAGTGTCTTACAAGCAACATGTCCAAGTTAAGGTTTAAAGAATATAAATGGTTATTAATAAAACAGTGCTGATTAAAATTATTGTATCCCCATATCAGTTTCTATGCTTAAAGAATGCAGGGACAATGCTTACTTAGGGTTACAACTACAACAAGAATGGGAAATAAAAATCAGACTCTTCACACTAGGCATCAGCTGTTCATAGACCAACAGTTTTTTTTAACATTCATCTATTTTGATACCATACAAAATCAAATGATTAATAATAATAATAATATCAACATATTATTTTACTGGTTTATAAAATTCACCTCTTCATTTAGTTGACATTGAAGTGACAATAAAAAATTTGATTGAAATAGATAAGAAAGGATGAAGTCATCAATTAAGAGGATGCGGTTTAAATGGAATATTTGAAAACAGGTAAATTTTAAACCTTAATCAGGATAGTTAAAACTATGGTTAAAACTATCACTACTGTCAAGACTATTTCATTTATTCTGAGTGTAAAGACAATACAGGACAAATATGCAACACTGGAGGAACAATGTTATGTATTCTATTGGTGAATATTTCAGAACTGATCCAAAAATGCTAATTTACAGAGTGAAACACATTTTTGAAAGTGATGTAGGTTATGGTGTAGCTGGCTTAGAGTGAAGAGTCTGGGACATTCAAACATCCACTGATTACCATTGGCCTTGCTATAATCCCTTATAACTGCGCTCCCTACATCATTATAGGCTGGAAAACAAGATGTGATGAAGATGATAAAAATGATTTTTGGTTGAATTATTAATTGTTACATGGAAAACAAAAATATTCAAGATATTGAACTCAAAAAAGTTGTTTATTTTCTAGAAACTAATGTAGAAATTAATTGTCCAAAAAAAAAATAAAATAAAATAAAGCTACTATAGCATGTAGCATTGTCTTGAGAGATTCCTAACATTTCATTGACAATAACCAAGTTCATCATGTTCCCTAAATATGACAGTTCAAATTATAACCCAAATCAAGAATGTGTTTAAGCAACAATAAAAAAAAACTAATTTTGTGTAAACATTGTTAACACAGCATTACTTAAGGCAACGACTGCCTAACAATGACAAACTGTGAGAAGCTGGATTATGGGACCAGAATATTATTGGGGAAAATGAGGAAGACACTTTAAATATTAAGTTTGAGCAAATGGGACTTAAAATAAAGTTAAAGTAAGTACATTTGAATCACTCAAACATGTAAACCAGGAGTTTGTTGTGTGTTGTTGTTTTTTTTGCCAGACTTAAGAGAATTAATCTTGAATTTTTTTGACATTTTAATAGCAATATGGGAGTCATCAAGTTTTTCAGCACATCTTTTGTTTTGATTAGCTAAGTCTCAGATGAAGTTTTCTGTAATCTATTCCATAATTCCTCACTGTGCATTCTAATGTCTCAAGACTCTTTAAGCTTTCAAAATAACCTCCAAAATAAATCCTCTCAAACATGATTTGATAATACCCTTGTATTGTAATCTCATTATCCATTTGCAAATAGCTGAATCAAATAAGGTTAATAATAATAAGACTACCAGTTAATAGGACAAGCTGTTTATTTGGACTGATTCCTTAAGTACCAAAGCAAGCCCTATTATAAACATGTAATGTTATTTACTTAATTGGACCAAAATTCTACTTTGTGAACTGACAATATGAGAGCAAATATATTTTTTGAAACATGCAAAAATATCCAAACTTTAAACGGTCCAAAATTATGAAGAATTTTTAGCCATTGACCGGTTACAATGTTTTGATGAAAATTAAATAACAGATTAGAAGATCAAGAAAGTGATGATTTCCATAATGTTATCCTGTGATGAGACCATATTTAAGCATATAGAATCGTTGCATTGAACAGACAGATCTTAAGAAAATTGATTCTAAAAAAAAAACAAAAAAAAAAACAACAACAAAAAAACATATCAATAAAAAATAAACTTAAAAGTTTTGTAATATAAAACAAGAAAATATGTTTAGCTACTGCAAAGAAATAATTATTTATTTAGTTTCTACGACATAAAATAATATACAGAAGCACCAGGTAACAAAAAGTTATATGCAGATATTTGATAAGTAACAGTTCAGCATGTGACAATGGCAGTTGCAAGCATCAATCAGGGACTACTTTACTATTGATAAAAAAATAAAATAAAGTTAAATTCCACACAACCCTTTGTAGCCCACTCTTATGAAACCATATCCTTTTTGAATGTCCCTTCCTAATTCGCCTACAACCACTACAGTCCACCGTAGCCAACACCCTGTATGGCAGTGCTGAACAACTGAAGAAAACAGCACACTATTTTTCCTTAGCACAGTCTGCAAAAGAGCTGACATCTCAGCAGCAAAAAGCTGGCTAGAAGAAGAAGAAGAACTATTGATAAATTCATGAAGACTTTGAGGATATTTTAGATGATGAAGTTTGCATAGCTGATAGTAGTGTCATGTGCTACACATGTTCTTGTTGTCATCTACTGATAATAGAAAACATAAATTTATGATAATAATAAAGTAAATAAAATTTACAATTATAAAAAAAAAATGGGTAAACACTTGGCATATTTCTCATCTATAATTCACAGTTAATGTGTTTATGTAAGAAATCAAGTCTAAACAAAATAATATGCAGATGTACACCTCAATAGTCAGTGGAATTCTAGGCTTTAAATGAAAGGGGAAAAAAAGAATTGTCAAAATTCTTCTAAAATAAATGCTCATGCCTACTCTAGTAAAATCTAGTAAATCAACACCAGAATGACTTTCTCCCACCCCTCCCTTACTCAAGAAAGACTAAAGCTATACTGATCAAGATTGTACAGCAATACTTGTATTTATTTAGTGTAATTAATACCCCCTCCCCCAAAAACTAGTTAAAAATGTACAGGAAGACACAACGATGAATTTCTTATTCTATATAATATGGTAGTATAAGTACTCATTTAAAAAGTACTTTAATCAGGCACCATAAGAATGTGGAAAGGGTTGCCTGAATCAGCCAGAAAAAAAAACATAGGCTTTATAAAGATTATATTTTTAATAAACACGGAGGACTAAATTAACATGAATTAAGTAGTCAAATGTTTCTTTTTGATTGGATATCTGTGATTCCTAAAACAGAATTAGTAAATAATATTAAAATTTGTAAGAAAAAAATACCTACCAAAAAAAACTGCATCTTGTAGAGAAAAAGTGATCTAGGTAATAAGTGTTTTTAGCAGCCATTTGGTTCATTTTACATGAATAATTGGACAGGAATAATAAAATAAACCATAAGCTTTACAATAATACCAAACATGACATTTATATGGTAGACATGGCAATCAGAGTTCATTTTACATGAATAATTGGACATGAATAATAAAATAAACCATAAGCTTTACA
>JADKLZ010000687.1:6554687-6573910 GCA_021533235.1 Biomphalaria straminea
ACATGAATAATTGGACATGAATAATAAAATAAACCATAAGCTTTACAGTAATACCAAACATGACACATTTACATGGTAGACATGGCAATCAGAGTTGAAAAAGGGTGGGGTTTTTTTTTAATAGTTTTTTTTATAAAAATTGAGACCACCAGCCTGCTAACACATTTTTACATTAGAATTACTTCTTAAATAAACGATTTTAGCCAAACATGCAAATTGTTACTTTTTTTGTGCAACCAATGTACACTTTGAGGTCCTTTTATTTTTAGTCATTCTTTTGTACATATAAAATTATTTTTCAGTCAATAAAAACAATGTTCTAGTTATATTTCACAGAAACAGTCTTTATGAATAACTACAAAATATAAATAATTTTAAAAAGTGTTGCTTTTGTAAATGTTTGAAATGCTATTGATGACGTATCTTGATCAAAATTAATAGAAAAGACTTACTGCCGAGTGTGACTGACTTTGCCTCTGTGAAGTCACCAGTGTAATTCACCTTTGAAAATATTGAGCCAGTCACTGCTGCTATACGTAAATTGTATCTTGCATTTGTTGCCAGGTTTCTTAGAGTGTGTTCTTTGTAACTTGCTCCATTCTAAATATAATGATGTCTTATTACATAAATATCTAAAAAATTTAAATTGTATTAATACCTTAGTTAAAAAAAACCCTTGCAGTAGGATAATATCAATAGTGCTGTAGAGAAAAAAAACTAGATAAGGTAATTTTGAGTTTGGAATATGTTAAATCGCTTTAGACTGTGTCTTTAGAGTAGGATAAAACAAACTATGAAATAGGTTAAAAAAAAACAATGACTTGGGAAAGATGGTGTTATACTTACCCCACTTATGTCTTTCTTTTTGGTGAGATCTATAACATCTTCAATAATTTTACCACGGTGGTCCCAGCCTTTAATTATGTAACCATCAATAGATTTGTAAAATTTTGCAGGAGGAGACCAAGATAAATGCAAGCTGCTGGATCCAAGAGCTGTTATATTGAAGTTTAGTGGTGAACTGGGGGCTGTGAATAGGATGGCACTTTCTAAGTACAGACACACAAAAAAGGCAAAGCTGATATAAGAAAGATAATCTATTAATTTGAAGCTACTTTTTTTAGCAGCCCCCGTAAGAGGAAAAAGCCGCTATTAGGTTTGTGCAAAATGTCCGTCTGTCACACTCAGGGCGCCAAAACTAGAATAGGCGGATCTGACAGGGATCCGACTCCGACGGGGGCCGCCTCTGAGTTTGTGTATCACACAAACTCTCTTTGTAATCTTGTTAGAGATCACTTTGTCATGCATTATAGCTTTAAATATGATGCTTTCAGTGTAGTTTTCTGCTTAAGGTTGATGAGCTATTAGACAAGCATGAAAGATTCTGAAGCTCTTAAATTTTATAGTACATCTAATCTTATCTTATTGTCTTCAATAAATTGAATTTTTAAAAAACTGTCTAAAGGTAAGTTATTCATTCAACCAAACATGTTTTATAGCAACTAAAAAAAAAAAGTCAAACCTGCTACGTCAGTGAACGCAGGAAACTCATCACTGAATTCTCCTTCACCCCCATCAGACACTGCTGCCACTCTCAAATTATATTTTGTATACGGTTCTAAAAGAAATCATTAGAACGAAACAGTTGGGTTTTATTAGCAAAAATTTACATGACAAATAGTGTCGACAAATCATATTTAGTTAAAATATTGAAAAGTACCAATTACTACAGTCCTATGTATTATAAATCTATAAATGTGTACTGTGTAAGTACTAAGATTTAAAAAATATGCCCAGCATACTGCATTAAGCAGTACAAGCCAACAAACAAAAAAAAAAGCTCATATTGTCTTGAACAGCTGATAGGGGCTAGAAAGTGAAGCTGATATTTCACTATTCCCTTTCAATTTACAAAATTTCATCAAGCAAACCATAATCTAATTTTTATATTACTCGACCTCTCTTTTAGTTACAGACAGTATAAAAGCAAATTTGTTCGTTAGTGACAAAAATTTTTTTTTTTAAAGATTTCACTGCTTGGCTAACAGAAATTTTCTGAGTAATGCTCTACTGAACCAATGTATAACTAACAATTTTTGTTGACCAAAAGTAAAGTCTCTTTGGTCAAAATACATTGAATTGAACTATTATTTAATGACGACTTCCTGAATGAAGAAAACATAACAGAAAAACTTATCTTTTTATACTATGCATGCAAAAAATATTCATTTAATAATCTGCATTAGTCACCTGCCTCAAGATAGATAAGAATTTTAATTACTAGAAACAAGTTAATAACTCAATGTTGGTCTACTTAAAAACTTTCATATTTCTCCTGGAGGTGCTGTTGTCAGAAGCAAATGTGATCAAAAAATATTCTCAACTTTAACAAAGCGGAGAGTCTTTGCGCAACAATTCTTCCCTCACTTTCAAGAACCTGTGAGTTCTGAACCTAATATTTAATCCAAACCCAAACAGCAGAAAGCTTTTTATCTCACTGTCAAACAGAAAGACACAACTGAAAAGATCATATACCAGATTAGGAGATTCTGTAGATGGACATTTATATAATAATGCCAAAAAAAATTCATCCGACTATAATGGGCAACACCTGTTATCTTACCAAATCACTATTATATAAGAAGTTATGCAGTGGTCAGAGTGGAACTGTGAGTGATCTAAAGAGCCAAAAAGACAGGCAGAGAAACAATGCAAGTTGAATATTTCTCCTGGAGTTTTTGCAGTACAATTATGTATGTTAATGTATAACTATGCATATAAGAATATATTTTATTCTACATACCCAAATCTTGAACTAAAGCTGACATTGAATCATACATTATATGTCCTGTAATATATCTACTTCTTTTCTCATTTGTAGTTGTATGTGTCCATTCCAAATTGTATCTTTCTAATTTACCATTGATTTCTCGTGGTGGCTCCCAGTTGACATTAAATGATTTTTCTGAATTGTTGTTGATATGTGTGATACGAGGCTTAGATGGGGCTAGTAGAAAAAAACAACACAAAATGACAATAAAGGAATCCTGTTTTCAAAGACTAGTATTATTAAGAGCTAGACAGTATAAAATTAACTTGAAAATGCAAAAATGACAACAGCAAAAACGATTGACAAGAAAATCACTTTTTCCTGCTTTAGAGAGAAAAATATTTCTAATGAAAATTGAAATATTGCAAATGTTAAAATAGTAAATATAACTTTTATCGTAATACTCAGAAACAGTATAATTTAATTAATGAGCAAAAAGTTTAGAGGAAAAAAATGATTATGTGACATTTTATGGTGCAATATAACTGACATCACATGTGTGTTAACAATTACCTCTAATAGTGCACCTAACAATTACCTCTAATAGTGCAACTTCTACAGCATTATTGCTTACAATAAGTTTTAAATTATTTTTATGGAATGAAATATTTTACTTACGGCCAGGCTTAGTTTGTATAGAGGTATCAACCTCTGGACTGGTGCCTTTACTATTCTGTGCCATTATGGAGACAGTGTACATAGAGTTAGGTTTTAAATTTTTCAGTACATAGCTCTGTGGATATTGAATACAATTTGGAGAACTTTCTTTAATTATGTTATTGCGATTTCAGAGCACACAATAATATTAAGATATTGTTTCGTATAATACAATGTTTTTCACCAAGCCTCTCGCACTTTATAAATTATTTTATATATTACAGATATTCCTTTAAAAAAGAATATAATTACAGTACATTTTTGCACAACCATGTGTTGATCTAGTTGTGCATGTTAATAAAAGAAATGCTTAAAATTATTAATTTGTCTAAATCAATGGTTTTCCTGGATGAAGCAAAAATAACCTAAGTGTTAACACGCCTGTAAATTTAGATAATTTAAATTTTTAGTGAGAGACCTCTTAAGACATCTTTACAAAAGCCACCCATTGAGTGCTCTTATCTTCTTATATTAAAAAAAGAAGATAATTTCGTCCTACACATTTAATGAGTCAATCTAGTCATGCATGTTAATCAATGACTTAAACTCAGCTATGTTGGTTTTCCAGGCTTATGAATTGTAGTGCTGGAAGGAATATTTTAATAAGTCAAATGAGTGTAGAAATGGAAATGAACATTATTTTGTAAAATGTTTTATATGTTTCGGATGTGCCTTCAGAGTTGAAGATAATCTACTTCCTAGTCCAAACCTCCCACAGGTTGAGGAGGGATGGCAGCTTGCAGGGTATTTTAAATACTTAAGACATAGTCAACAATTAACAACCATTTAGACATTTTTATAAAATATAGTGTAAGAAACCTTGAGTAGATGAGCCAGACTGCTTATAATGAAAAGTCTGCTGCTTTGTGATACCAAAAAAAACAAACATGATACTTGACCAAGTAATTAAAAAAAAATTATTAAAACTTCAATATAAGAGAGCATTTTAGAAATCTTTCAGTGTAGTAAAACTGGTTATTTGACCACATGCCCATATGGCAATCCATTCCAGTTCTTGTCTTAAGAACATTAAATTTGGTGAAAAGCAGAGAGATGAGTTCTTGTTAAAATATAAGCTAAATGTCTTACTGTAGCTTGAGGGTCAGTGATGTTAACAGATGTCAAATTATTTTTATTCAGTCCATACTTGATGAGATACCCGGTTAGCTCTCCATTCAATGTGGTAGACGGTGGAGCTTTCCATTTCAAATATATTTCTGTGCTTGTCTGATTTGCAGAATGCAGATCATAAGGAGCTTCAGATGGAGCTGAAAGATATAACCAGTTAATTTATTACAGCTTTTTATGAGTAATAAATAAACATATCTCCAATTACAAATAAAGCAATTATAGGAATGAATTTCAGATAATGTATTGGAATTTTTTTTTATTTTTTAAGTTCTTAATGACTTTAAATAATCTTCAAGTATTTGATGCAATTTTAATTTAACTCAAAAAGTATTCCAAAATAAATAAATAAATAAATATAGATAGATAGACAGATAGAGATAGAGAAAAAAAAAGATCTTTATCATGTTAAACAGAAACAAAAAAAAAAGTTTTATTAAAACCATGCACATCTTGTTAATCTAACTAATTTACTGATTTTTTAGATTTTAAATGGTTAAAAAAATTCTAAACATATTAAAATAAAAATAATGACTTTGAATTCATCTCCTATGTCTAGATGTTAAGCTGAGTGTCAATGTAACCCTGCTACTATTAACCTTTTATAGACAGTATTTCCTCATGAGACCATTTTAGTCTTGTGACCCCTTCAATATCACAAACTCACAGTGCATTATCATGATTATGTCAATTCGGAATCAAACCATTGTCATTAATGGTCTATTTTAAAGTGGCTCAACAGTATATAAAATACATTTATAAATATAATATGATCTCTTGATAATCAAAAGTAAGGAAACTGATTGGAATTATGATGCTATTTGAATATAGTAAGCAGTGGACAAACCATTTATGCAGTGCATTGTGACAATAGCTTTTACTTTATCTATTCTAGTTGTGTGTCAAATTCTCTCAAGGAAATAAACTTGCTCAAGATAAGCGCATCATATATTACCCATTTCATATGTATACTATATATATACTAAATATGTATACACATTATCGTGTGTTCAATACATTAAAGAGAAACAGGGGCTTGTTTACAACTCTTTTTTTCTGTCATAAGAAACCAGGATATGGAAGAAAAGATTATTGCTATGCATACTGAATATTCTAAAAAAAAAATAAAAATGACAAATCTTTAAAAGAAAAAAATATATATTAGAGCAAAAAAAAAAAAGAAATAAATTTAAAATGACTGTCAATCCAATAGCTTATGCTTTCAGCCAAATATCAACATTACATAACAAGCAATGAAGCCATAAATTATATTTACTATAAAATACAAACGATATTTCAAATCTATAAAAAAAAAAAGTAATATCTAGATTCAAAGATTTGACTTCTCTTTTCTAGAATAACATAAAAATGTTATTTATAAAATTAGTCAACAAAAAAAAGTGCAAATTAAGGACTATGGAACTAAGAAATTAAAATGCGCCAGGCTATTAGTTGGCATGCATAAGTGATGCACTTTGAAAATGAACCGTCTCCCATTTTAAAATTTAATTTAGTTTTTTTTCAAATTACAAAGTAAATATCTTTTTTTTTTAAATCTCTTCATCTGCAGCATACAAGATTCTATCAACTTGCTTAAAATTACATTTTAAAAATATTGAGAACCAGGAACTACTGAGGAACTGAGGGTTAAAGAATAACTATGGAAACTAAGAATCAGAACTCATCAGTATTAAAACTTCAAAGGTGAGGTAAAAGCCAGATGTTGAAAATGAAATGTAATAAGAAAATAATAATTTAAAAATATACCTCTTTTAAATAATTTTTTGGCACAGGGTTTACATGATTTATCTGAAGATAAATCAAAACTTAAATAATATCAATTAACACATGAGATGGAGGCTCCAGTAGGAAGAAGAGTACATGCCAACTAATATTGTAAAAGTAAGTATGGAATATATTTGTAACATGTTGATAAAAAGTTTAAACTAATGCTGTCGGAATTTACAAATGATAAAACTAAAAATATGATCACTATGTGATAAATATTTTAGTTTTTTTGAAATGATGCCAATAATGGGCAATAGCTGTAATTTAAAAATCTAATTGAAGAGTCTTAGTCCAAAGTGTTTCTAAAATATTGTTCAGTCATTCAATGATACCTTTTACAAAAGTTTAACATTAACTTACACAAAATGTTCTAGTTAACAGATACATTTCTTTAAAAAACAATTTCACAGAGCCTGTTTGTATTTGGCTTGAAAATGCACTAAGTTTAAATTAAAATCGAAGAAAATAAACTAGCAAGTGACAAAAAGTCCCTTGAAACAATTCTTTTTCAATCAATTGTTGAGTCAAATCTAATCAAACAACATGCTGCTGGTTAAAATACGGACATAGTTAAAGACAAGAAGAAAACTGTAGCACATTGAAAACAACACACACAACAAATGAGCATGGCATATTTGAGTTTGTTTTTTTGACTAACATTCAACAACATCATAGAACAAATATACAGCAATGACCAGAAATACAACTTACGCAGAATAGAAATATTGGGGATCAAAGTGGCTGAAATTATCATGTTGAAACAGTTATTGAAGCTCTTCAAAACTTGTTATTACTCTATACTATAATCTTAATTTCAATGTGACTGAATTTAGACATGCATTTTGAGGTAAGAAACAGTAATTTATCATTAACATAAACAATGGCTAATAAATAGAAACATGCACAGGAGACTTCACTGAATTAACTTATTATTACTGTAATGAAAATATGTCTATAACATTTAACTTACTAAATGGTGATTTGAACTTATTATAACATCAGTCTTACAGTAATCTTGTTACAAGACTATACAGACTCAAATTATAGGAATATATATATATATATTTTACACTTAATTTAAAAGAAGAAAATGAAGTATTACACTGCTAACCAGCTCACTACAATCAACATTTACAGTCTGGTCAGAAATAGTAAAAAAAAAGTATCAAAATCCAAGTCATTAACAACCAAGATTGTAAACAGTGGTATCATCCAGGTCACAAAAAATGGTAACAGGTCATATATAATGATATAACCAATATTGCTGGCACTAAATGAACTGATAGAAAGAATGCCATGCAATATAAACACAAGAGAACACAAATCTATTCATGTAACATAACTCAATGAAATAATTCACTGGGTGGTTGAACACAGCAACTGACACTTGTCACACGCTTAATATGGCTAGTATTAAAGTGAAAAATAAAAGCCATGTTGAATCAAATCCAAAAATACAAATCTATTGCATACAAAATAAAATGTTAATGCTAAAATGTTTTTTTTTTAGGCCATTTTAAGAAAAATGATAAAAGCTTTTATTTTAAAGATGAAAAAGCTGTTTTCTATCAAATCAATTTTAAAGTAATTTCTAACATACAGGTGAATGAAGAAAATTGTAAAGATATTAAGTTATTCTATGTTACAATGCACTAAATCAAGAAGACTAGAAAAACTTTGCAGCCTTGTTTGTAAATCAACTGCTATATGGTTAAATTTTTCTTTCAATATTTTTGTTTTTTTTACAACCAATGATTAGAAAATGAAGATCTTTTAGAAATTAAAAAAAAAAATTTATGATGACTAGGACAATATATTTCTTAATATCTCCATCCAGACAACATAAACACGTAGGCCGATATAAGCTTTATTTTAGTTATGGAGAACTTCAACCCCACACAATGAAAGTGTTTAAGGAAACTTTATTTGAACTATTGATTTTCGCTGGACAGATGTCAAGTGTGCTCATGCTGACTCACCCAGAGATCAAACTAAATGAACACTTAGAAACAGATCTACTTACAGTCCATAACTAATTGATAATCAACAGTATCTGTAGTGGACATAGTAACAAGAGGTAAGGAGAGAAGAAATAAAACAATTATGGTGATATCCTGAATTGAAACATTCCTTTTCTTTTATCATAACTATAAATAAAAAAGAATGTTTATTCTTAGCATGGCCTCCTTCAGTGGTGAAATGACTATGGATCATCTCACAGAAGGATGTCTAGGCATAATCCTTATGTATGGTCATGGTGCAAAATAAAACATAAAGAGCTGATTTTTTAAAATTAGAATACAAAAATGCTAAATATAAATTTCTGACTAATTTTTTTTTTTAACACTACTAATATATTAATTTTTTTTTGGTTCTTTTAAAATGTAGGCTTTTTCTGATTTTACTAACTGCATACCCATGCTACATTATGAGAGTGAAGGCAAATTATGAAATAAAAATGGTATTTGTGAGCAGAATATTGTTATAAGAATCCATTACTATGCCTGACTAAACCAGTCCTATAATGAGAACTAACAATAATTCAAATTCAGTCACAGTTATTTTCTGCACATCTTTTGAATTCAAACCATTTTGGGTTTTATTTTAACTAAAGTTAATATTTTCAAAGAAGAATAAGTTCAGAATTATTCATCTAAGGGACTAATTTGTCAGGAACAGTGAAAATTATATTGAATAATATAGATATGTTAGAAAAATTAGTAAAAAAAAATCACACACAAGCTTGAAGAAAAACTATAAAGTATAGAAAAAAAATGTGCCTATCTAACCTTCTTCTAATGTGACAAACTCGTTGCTTTCAAGACTTGGATCACTTGGACCTACAGCATTCTCAGCTACAACAAAGGCTTTATAACAGGTATATGGGGACAAGTCCAAAACAGTCTTTTCAAAAATGTCAGGATCAACTTTCCATGATTTCACTTGTTCTGTGTCAGTGCAATGTCTACATAACATCAAATAAAACAGGGTTTGTAAGTAACTGCTTCCTTAAATATATACTAAGAAGGGATTCCAGAAATAACAAGCTTTGTTTATTATTAAATTTACTTAATAATTATTCTGCTATTACACTGGCCCTCTTTACAGCTGAACCTATGTAACAGATAGACAAATGAATCGGTGGAATTCAATTCATCTTTTCCTCTTAACTATGGATAAACAAGATTGCCAACTAGTCACCAACAAGGAATAGAAAAAAAAAGAATACTTTTTAAAAACAAAGCTTATCTAAGGGAAAGAACCGCTAATTACTGACATTTATCTGAAAATCAAGGCGTTTAGAACAACATTAATTAATTAGTACTAAATGATTAACTAATGTGTTAATTTTTTGATTGATTTGTGTATTGTTATCGACTATGTATAATTCTGCAAATCTTGACTTGATTCGAGAATGGGAAGTGGGAGAAAAATTGAGTCAAAACGTAATAAGGAGACTAAATCCATAAATATGTCCACATCTCTCATTAATTAGCATTTAATCCCCTTATTTCAAAGTCAAACAAAATAATTAATCACCAACAATAATTAACTAATTGTTTAATTTTTTTAAATGTCTTGTCAGATTCAATGAATAATTATGCAAAGCTTAAACTTTATCTGAGAAGGAGAAATGAGAGAAAAAACATGTTCAAACTTTGTACCATACAGACAGAGTTGATATAAACTCTGTAAAAAGACTAAACATTATCTGTCCTCCACTATCACATTTTATTGTTAATTCATGAATATCCAGAAATGGAATGTTAAAATTCCAGTTAATAGTATGATTTCAATTTGGTAAAATTAGCTCAGAAGCCAATTACTTCCCTACAATGCCTCATTTGTTAGTACAAAAGTTTAAATTTCTGATGAGATGCTTGAATCAGCTATTCATCTTTTATAACCACATCACCAACTCACTTTATATAAAGTTTATAGGAAATAATGGCACTGTTCATGTCGTTCCCACTAGCACTCCACCAGGCAGTTACATTACGAGATCCAATTTCCTTAATGATAGGCTGCCCAGGTTTTTCTGGTTTATCTGAAAGTAGAAACCAAATATTTTGAAATAAATGCATCCAATTTTTTTTTTCCTGCCTCCATAGTGCAAGGTGTCTGCGATGATCTAAACAAGAAAAAGTAAAATACTATTAAAAAAAAAAGGAAACTTAAATATAAACGATTGTTGTATCAATTAGTTTGGATCAGTCAAGTGATTAAATTTTTAATAGATCTAGACTAACAATAATAAATTGTGTAATTAAAAATATTTTTACCAATTGCTTATGTTTAGCTCAATTTCAAGCTTTTAGCTTTCTCAATATGCTATTATCCCTTGTCAGGCCCAGTTGGGAAAGGGGTTGGAGGGAGAAGAGGGCTGTATGGGTGAATATGACTTTGATCACTTTTTTAATGCATTTATAAAAAAAAAAAAAAATTCAAGTTGAATAACCTGGATTTCAAATCAAGGGCTCTAGCCTCCTCAAAGTAGCACAGTATGCAGTGTACTAGAGAAGTGCCTATGAAAATACAAGGTTTTACCACCCTGTTAGAGCTCAACAAAGCCATAGACAACATGGCTGCCCGCAAAGCACCAATATGCGATGGCATCCCCCCAGATCTTCTAAAACAGTGTAAAACTACACTAATCCAACCTCTACATGAACGGCTACTGTGCCACAGGATCTGCAGGATGTATAGATCATCACCCTGTACAAGAACAAAGGCGACAGAAGGGACTGCAACAACTACAGGAGAATCTCTCCTAAGCATTGTAGGCAAAGTCTTTGCTTGAGTGATAATCCCCAGGCTACAAAAACTTGCTGATCAAGTCTATCCAGAATCACAGAATAATGATTTTCCTTATCAATCAACTTCAGGAAAAGTGCAGAGAGCAAAGAATGCCTTTGTACATTGCATTTATCGACCTGACAAAGGCCTTTGATCTTGTCAGCAGAGAAGGACTCTTTAAAATTTTAGAGTTCATAGGATGTCCACCCAAGCTGCTAAATATTATTGTCTCTTTCCACCAAAATATGATGGGTACAGTACTGTTCAACGGCGTCTGCTCCGAAAGTTTCAATATAGAAGGGGAGTAGAACAAGGATGTGTCCTGGCCCCAACCCTTTAGGAATACTCTTTTTAATGCTAATCCACCACGCATTTGATAATTCCACCGAAGGCATATATCTCCATTCCAGATTCGATGGCAAACTTCTAAATATTGTTAGACTAGACTGAGGGTCAAAACCAGAACAACCCTCATAAGAGATATGCTCTTCGCGGACGACGCAGCGGTTGTGGCACACTCACAAGAGGAACTTCAGTTACTAATGTCCCCCTTCTCTCAGCCTGTAAAGAATATGGCTTAACTATTAGCACAAAGAAAACAAATGTTATGGGACCCCTTGCTCAGCACAGCACCACCCTCCATCCTCAGATACCATAACAAGCTGGATGGCGTAAATGAATTCTGCTATCTGGGATCCACAATTCAAGACAACCTTTCTCTAGATGAGGAGATGAAAAAACGTATAGGGAAGGCTGCATCGACCTTCGCTAGACTCAGGTCAAGAGTTTGGGAAAACCTGAAGCTAACTACAGTGACCAAAATGGAAGTCTACAAGGCATGCGCTGCTGTATGGCATGGACCACCTACGCAAATCAAGAGCGAAGACTGAACTCATTCCATTTGCGATGTCTACGTAGGATCTTGAAAATCACATGGAAAGAAAAAGTGTGCAGTACTGTGATCCTTGCATGAACAATTATTCCCAGCATCTTTACAGCCCTCAGACAACGCTCCCTGTGCTGGCTTGGACATGTTTGCCGGATGGAGGACAATCGCATACCGAAAGTCATCCTCTACGGACAACTTGCGACTGGCTGAAGAAAAACTGGTCGCCCCAACCTCCCTTACATAGATGTAATAAAACATGACCTCAAATAGTGAACATCAATACTGACCAGTGGGAAGACATAGCTCTAGACCGCACCAGATGGAGAGAGACAGTGACCAAGAAAGCTACGGACAGCAAAAGAGCATGGACCTCAGCTCTGGAAGAAAAATGGACAAAGTGGAAAATGGCCAGCTCCTTTAACACTGTAGCGAAGACCACCTTTACCTGCGATACTTGTGGACGGGAGTGTCTCTCCATAATAGGGCTCCACAGCCACACGAGGAAGTGTGCGAGATGAACCATAGTCGTTCTACGACTGAAGGAGGCCAATGAATGAATGATATATATATATATTATTATAGCAAACGAATGTATAAAAAAATACTTTAGAAACACAAAATTTGAGGGTTAATTTGATTAAAATATTGTAATAAACCTGGTGGTGACAAAGATGGGAGTAGTGGTGTGTGTGTATTCAGTCGACGCAAACCGCCCCAGGCCAGCGCTAGACGAGCAGTCTACTGTGACGAGTTACAATGGTCAGCCGAGACTAGTGTCAACATGATGGTTCGGGAAGGATCGGCATAACACAGCTCAGGAGCTCAGCACTGTTCAGCGGTCTGGTTCTGTATGGCGCATTACAACGGTTCAGTGCGGAGTACAGTCAAGTACAGTTGAGATGAATGGCGCCTTGATCTTGGTCTGCGATCCAGTCCGACACAACGAGCCTAGTGTGTGAAGTCAGTCCTGAACTGTTGAACCCAGTACAAGGCCGGAACGAGATGGAGAAGCCAGTGCAAGAGATAGAGTTGATACTGCGGTACGGTTGTTATCAGAGAGACATTTGTACAGCCTGTGTTACGTGTTGCCAATTGAAAAAGTTGTGTGGAGGGTTAGGGTTTTAAATAAAATTAAAAGAATAATCAATATCATTTGTGTGTTGACTTGATATTAGTCTCATGTCTTAACAAAAATACTTTTTTTTTTTTAAAATTAAGATACCAGAAGGTTACAGTGGTAAATCTATTTTCTTCAAATTTTCACAATATTAAAAAACTTTCCCCTTACCTTGGAGAATAAGCTTTGTTGTACTAGTTACATTTTTTTTGGTGGAACCTGTTTGATCAGCATAAAATAGTTCACATTTATAAGTGGCTGTGTCTTTCATCTCTAAGTTTTCGATCATTAGTTGTATTGATTGTGGATTATTCTCCTCTATCTAGGTAAAAGAGAATATTTACATGTATACAGATCATAGAGAATCAATTACATTTCATAATCATCTAATAGTTACTTTGAATGGAGTTAACTTACTTTAGCTTTAGAATTGTTAAGAGGAAATATCCACTTATCATTGGCTGCTTTTATTGCTACAAGATCACCGTCTTTACTCCACATTGCAGTTGATACTACAGAATCTTGATCAAGCTCTGGACACTTCATGGCTACAGAGTGACCAACTCTTTCATATACAGTTGAATATGTGAGACCTAAGCAAGAGAAATATATAATACCATAATTTAAAAAAAAAATTAACATGTCATTATCATCTCAAATGCTTTTTTTATGTATCCAGGACTCAGAGACATAAAGAAGAGGACACAGAATTTTGTCAAGAGAAAAATAGATTAATTTGATCAAACTCTCAGTTGAAAGTTGCCAAAAGTGCTTCTAGCTTTAGCAAGATGAGGCAAGACATTAGGATGCTCAGATCTGTTAAGTGATCTACCACATTTAGGGAATAATCTTTCACATAATTTGTGGGGGACATTTCTAGTATATATGACATATTTTATCAGTCTAAATGGCTCAGCATCATCAGCAAATTAGTTTATGGCAAACTGAAAAGCTTTTTGGTTGAGAAAACAGCAAAATTTAGTTTCATGATATTGAAAGTATTTTAAAAGGATGCCTAAATACATGAAAATTTTAGATGTCAAAATTTAACTAATATATTTGTCTGTTCCAATCTGTTACCGAGCTACACATCTGAGGTGTTAAAAAGCCTAATGGAGGTCAACACAAAAGATTTTGATGTCAAACCACCACTTCAAGGGATCTTAATAAATAAAGTATCTAATGTTTAAAAAAAACTGATATTGTAAAGGGCAGCTTCTAGCATTAAATGCAATTTTCTTGAACTTGAATGCAAACGACCAATAGAAATGTGTGAAATAAGCAATACAATAGAACATATTAAAAAGCTGATTAAGTACCACAGAACTTAAACAGGACAGAAGAAAAACATTTAAATAACAGGGACTTTGATATGACCATGTTGGTTATCTTTAGGTTAGAATTCTCTAAATAAACATTTAACAAAAAGACACAACTCACCATAAGTGGGGAAGTTACACAATATAAAGTATATGGAAAACCAGTACAATGTCATCTTGGTCATGTGAGCCATCTATATTCAACACATCTGAAATAGTCAATACAAAAAAACATATGCATCACTAAATAATAAGACAAAAGATAAAATTACAAACCTGTAAAAATTAGCTAATAGAGTAAAAAACACCAGAATGGATATAATGAAATAATAGTTTTAAGATAAGATAATTTTATTGATCCAATCTAATGGAAATTCAGTTTGATTACAATTGACAACCTCAGCGTAACTACTGTACAAAAACAATGTTAATGAAAAATTCGAACATTCACATACAAACACACATGCACATTCACAACCAGCGCTTTATGAATTTGACTTCTATGTACTTCTCGATGACAGCTGATCTCGTAACACTCTGATCGAAAGTGGGACAAAGGAGTTTTTAAATCTTTCAGTTTTAGTCAATGGAAAGGAGGCGACCACTTCGTTCAGATCTTATGTAACAGTGGTTTAATGGATGCAGGTTGTCTTTAAGAATCGTGAGTGATTTGGAAAAGCTCTTCAAGAGATGGTAGCTGTGCTTGAGTAATATATGATGCTTTTTTAATTAGTCTATTTATTCTAAGTCTTTGTGCCAGTGAAGTATTACCGAACCAGCAGGTGATGGCAAAGTTAATAATACTGCTGATGGTTGCTGTGTAGAATAGTTTGATTATCGTTTTGTCTATGTTAAATTTTCTTAGCTTTCTGAGATAGAAGAGTCGCTGGTTAATTTTCGTGTATAGATTTTGACAGTGTTCACTCCATTTCAGTTTGTTGTTGATAGTTGTGCCTAGATATTTATATTCTTCTACTTGCTCTATGTTTTGGTTGTCTATCTGAATTTCTGCAATATGGTCTTTGTTTCTCCTAAAATCAATAATCATTTCTTTAGTTTTCTGAACATTTAAAATTAGAAAGTTATTCATACACCATTGGTAAAAGGTGTTAATTGTTGAATGGTACATATTTTCGTCACCTGCAATAAGGCCAATGATTGCTGTGTCATCAGCGAATTTTATGATGGGAGTGTCAGCTGATAAGCTCTGAATGTCATTGTGTATATGGTATACAATACTGGTGACAGGAACTATTATGAGTGCATCTTATAATATCACATTAAAAGAATAAGATTCAGTCTAAGTAAATATCGTAACAAGCTAGAATACTTGGGACTAAGGGGTAGACTAGTAGAGCATTTGATAATAAACAGAATCATGAATTTGAATTCTGAATTTGGAGGTTTGAAATTCTGCATATATGTATGTCCACCTATTCTTTGGTGGTTCGACATATGTTGGCAATATGACAACCTTGCAAACCTTTAACCATAGAAATGTGCATTGTTACTAAACTGTGAATCACATACAGTGGTTAATGTTTGAAAGTGAAAAGGGAGAGAAGGAGATAGGATGCATGCTTTGTTGACAAAGTTTTTGCAAAATGGAAATTCAACTAACTATGGCAATATTTTTTTTTTATAGTTTTTTTTTTCTTTTTAGCAAAAGCAGAACAAAAACTAATAATTGAGAAGTAAAGGTGTTTTTATAATTATTTAATGTGAAACAATGCAACATTAGATTTATCAGAAAATCTTTTAGACTATTTACATATATGTATTATTAGTTGATTCCCCTTTTTTAAATGACACTTAAAATACATTCCTCAGATTTTTTAATGGATTTAAATAAAATTGGGAAAAAAAAGTTTTATTTTTTAAAATGATTATTCTTTTGTTTCTGAGGAATATATTTTTAAAAAAATATTTTAAAATTAGCTATATTGATAAAAAAAGAGTTTTTTTCCCAACACTTAACTCTCTCCACTTGAGCAACTAAGGATGTGTATTAAGATATTTAATTATTTTTTTTTACTTATTTTCTTTCCCCTCAACTTTAACTGACATTTGTATAGCAAAACTATTTACAGTACAGCTGTAACAACGTGGTCAAGTTGAGTCATCTATTTTACAAAATATCAACAACATGATTCTCCAAAATATATATAAATGATGGTTTCTAAGCTCTTAAATAAATTAATCTATTATCAATATTTTCATATGTTTTGATAAGCTTAGAAGCCTTAGATGCATCATTATTAGATATTAAGTAAAGAGGATTGAATCATCAACAAAAGTAATAAACATCTTAGCTTATGAAGTTCTCATCTGAGTGTTTCTCCAGTACTGGTGACAAATAGGTATTGGTTCACTAAAAAGTCTATATATTATATCTCAAAAAATCATTGCACTTAGAAATGGTTAATTTATAAATTTATTATTCAGTGAAACAGTCAGCATTACAATGACATCACATACTTTTTTTTTGCATCCTCCAAAAGAAAGCCCTTACCCCCCAACCACAAACTTCCAGTAATTCACAGTTTTAAACAAAGCACACACCCTTCTTCTGATCATCAATTGCATCCTGAGATTGCCAGTGTCAAATGCCTCTTCTTCTCCACACTACATACATTTCTGCCAGTGATAGATAAATCAAAGAAGTATAGCTAGAATGTAGATTTATTTAGATCTAGTCATTATAGGACAGATTCCTATATTGTCAAATGCTGCAGAGTGTAGTAATCTTATATATTAGTTATTGAGAGACACATGCACATGAGCATTGATAACAATAATTCCAGAAAAAATTAAATGTAGATAAATAAATAATGTCTAATTGTTGTTATTAAGCATTGTTGTTTATTTTGAGTCTCTTAATAAAACGTTTAGTGTAAGCAGAAATGAGAAATCAATATGTATTGCATTATACAAAACTAGTCAACCAGCACCCTAGCATATGCCGTTATTTTGCAGGGCAGGCCTTAGGCACTGCAACATATGCGACCGCAGTGGGTCACGCACTTTCTTTGGACCTGTGCTAATTTTTAGGTAAATAAATCATTAAATTAAACCATTTTATAAGATTTTAACAGATTTTCTGCGGCCTCCTGGAAATCTCCTGAAATTGCAAAATATAGGCCTACGAAAAAGTCCTGGAAATCTCCGGAAATTACTAAAATCGTTTGTAAAGTAAAAGTGAAGTAAAAAAAAACAACAACCCGAAAATATATAGATAAAAATTGAAAATGGAAGTGAGATTAAAAGGGGGGAAGCTAGAAGGATATGAACAGGAAGCCAGTAAAATTATTATTTAAACGTAATTTGTGATATTAATTAAAGTACTTTTAATGTGAAACCTGTGGAGTAGACTATATCTGTGTATTGTCGTTCTAATTTCAAGAGTTTTATGACACAATATAAACTGGAAATACTTTTAATATTATGACAATTTAAGCAGACATAATAATTTCATCTCCCTTCCTGTTTATCTCTTCCGGCTTCCACTTTTTTAACCTCCCTTCAATTCACTACACAAATTCACACCATGATGCACCATGGGATCTTCCCTTTTGATATATTGATATATATTCGATAGAACTTTTGAACTTTGGTATGAAGAGAATTTTATATATATTGATTATATATGTACAAAGGAAAGCAAACAAAAATTAATTAGGAAAAATCAACCCTAGCCTAGTGGTAATTTAGAGTGTGTAAAACCTATTTTTAAAAGTGCTTAATATTAGTTATTGCAAGACATTCCAACTATATTATAAATATTATTTTTCATAAGGAAAAACGTAGTGAAATTTCACATTTTGAGAGTGTCAATAAGTGTGAGAATCAGTCAGTTATGGCTATTAATGTAATAGATAATATATATATATGCATATATGTATGTCATGTCTATATAAAGATATAATATTCTAGTTTATAGATCAAGACTCTAGACAGTCAATCTATAACTATAATAATCTATATTACTCTATAACAGATCTAGAAATCTACACTAGACAACAGGATTGTATGAGTAGTCAGCTGTATATTACATCAAACAACACATATTTACCTAAGCCTAAAGTCTTTTGAAACAGTAATTTTTCATTTTTACACAGTTTAGTCTACTCAACTTTCTACTCAACACTTTACTTTATTATGTCTATAAGTACTAAGTACAATGAATAAATTATAATATATTTATTAATTAAAATAATAACAACACTACTACTACGTTGCTAGAATGACGAGATCTAGAAACAATTACAATGTAGTAATAATTCATACAATGATACATGATTACATATGTACTACTTTACTAAAAAGCTAAAAGTAAGTTACAGAATTGTCATTTGAGTCTCAGGTAGATCTAGCAGCATTGCCACTGGCAGTACTACACTAGACTTAGACTAGAGATCACTAGAGTCTATCATTCTAACTCTAATAGTCTAGTAGAAAAATTACAACAAAAAAATAAATAAAAAAATACATACATGACTATGACAATGAATGTCTTTAGAAAATTAGGTAATATGTGTATCATTTGGCGGCGAAAATTAAAAATCATGTCACAACTCATGTTATTGTTAATGAAGTTAATTAATATGTAGATCTAATTAGACTAGTAAATCTAGCTAGATCTAGAATTCTTGACTCTAGTCTAGAGTACTCTGACTGATGTGACTCTCGAGTCTAGTC
>JADKLZ010000687.1:6582920-6617924 GCA_021533235.1 Biomphalaria straminea
GATATTATTATATATGGCACCTTGATGATAGGAAAGGTCTTGTGACACAAGTGATAGGATCATAGCATACTGAGAAAGCTAAAAACGTAATTGCAATAAACAAAAACAATGTGTAAAAATATTTCTAATCGTATATAGTAGAGTCACTATTACAGAACAGTTTGCTGCTACTTTTGGTTTTCAATTTTTAGCTCCATAATGGTTAGACCCATGGAAAAACTAAAAGTATCTAGGCATTGCCCATCCATTTTCCGATAAAAATAGACGCATTGTTTAGTTTTTCAACAGAAATTTAAATTTTACATTCAAATTGACTGAGATAGAGTCAGTCACAATTATGGAACAGGATTTTTTAAGAATTCACAATTGCGGAACACTGTAAAAGTGTCGGAACATAGCCTATATAAAGCATATATATTTATTAGTCTTATATAATACTTGAAGACTAAGACTGCTTTATTGATCCTTGTGGAAATTTGTTGTGATTACAAGGACTCTTTTCTCATATAAAGATAACACAACAGAAACATACACATAAATACAACAGAATATAAAGAACTCCTTATCCTTTACACTAATTGTATTTTATTAAAGCTTAAGACAACACATTGTCACTTTTTGATTCTTTACCTCTTCTTTAAGTTGACGTCACACTACCCTGATTTTCCTTACAAAATTTTATTTCCACTATTCTTTAATTCTTTTTGTTATATTAATATTCTATATATATGATGCTAGTCGACCGGCGACATAGCATACACCGCTAATATGCAGGGCCAGCCCGCACTTTCATAGGACCCACGCTTATTTTAGGTGTATAAATTATTAAATTAAACCATTTTATAACATGTAACAGATTTCCCGCGAAAGCTTACAGCCATCTTGCAAAGTTCGAAAGCAGCAGTTTCGTCAATGACATTTTTCCAGAAATATGCGACTGATAAAAATAAAAAGTTACCTGAAATGCAGGGATTTTGACTGCATTGAAAGACCTGTTCACTCCACGAAATATATGTGTAGCGGTAGCCATGGTTAGGAAATGAAAGGCAATACAAAGGAGCAAAATCAAAACAAAGCTACATTGAAAAAATTCAACTATTTTAATGACACCACATATTAATGTGTGTAAAAAAAAAATACACACATAAATATAGTCAAGTGTATAGAATGTATAAAGAGAAACAGTACTTGTTCTTCCCCCCTCTTTTTTACTTGAGGTAGAAATAAAAAAAAAGAGTGATCTTTCTTGGTCACAATGGTCCAGCATTGCTATTTTGTAATGGGTGAGTAATTCCCCCCCCTCCCTTTTTGTTTGTTTCATGGGATAACTCTCTGCAAAAATAAGAGAGTGATCTTTACTTTACTTCTGGACCAAACTGTTGAGGGAAGAAGAGAATTATATATATATATAGATTATTTGATATTATGATTCGTCCTCTTTTTATGTATACTAATACAAACTCATATTTAAATTCTGATAATCTAAATCACTATGTAAATATTAAGCTAAATGCACAGGTCATATAAATAACATCTATAGTGTTCTACAATTGTAACTATCTTTAAAAAAGTAAAAATTGGGTGACCACCTCCCAATCTTTTTTTAACTGAATTCCTGGTAGATGGCAATGAAATGAGGTTTTTCCACATCCATTTATAAACTGAAAATTAGGTGTATCATGCAAGTGATGATGGTCATTATCATTTTTAAAAAGCCTTGACCATAGACATAGATGGCCTTGACCCATGAGGTTCTCCTGGTACGTGAAAAATAGTGGACGATTTCACACCTGTCAACTTTAACCTGGAGTCACAATTAATTTTTCTGCTGTGAAAGGAAAACCCTTATATTGGAAATGTAGAGAAATGGACCATGCGCAGTACCGTTACAGCAGTTTAGCAGAAAATTTCTAAATAAAGTAGATTTTAACAAATTTCGACGAGCTATTCAGCAAACATGTCTGCTCCACAATAGTGACTCCACTATTTTTATTATTGTTAGTTTAGATCTATTACAAATTTAATTACATGACTGATCCAAACTAATGGAAATGTCTGAATTATGTTTGAAGTTACTTCCCCTTATACAAAGATATATTGCATAATAAAGATAAAAATTATTCTTTGGTATTTTATTAGACTTCACATCACCTCACTGATGCTTGCAAGTAGAGAAGGACATGTCAAGGTTGTTGATATTTTGATTAAACATGGAGCAGAAGTCAACAAACAGGATGGCAGAGGCTGGACAGTAAGACCACTCTACAAAATACTATAACTAGCAGAACTTGGCTTAATAAGGGGATATCTAGTTTTATATGCTAACAGTTTACTTCAGCATTAAATTGGAACTTACTTCTATTAATTTTGTGGATATTTTTGACTCTTTTGTGGATATTTAAGTGAAAATCTAATTACTATCATTACAGGCACTGACGTGGGCTGTGCAGCGAGGAAAGAAAGATGTAGTGAGATATTTGTTAAGCTCTGGAGCAGATCCTGACATTCAACACCAGGACAAATTAACTGTTAAAAACTTGGCAGCTTCTTTACCCACCAGTGAGGTATAATGGCAGTAAGAGAAATGTTTTAGGCCTTTATGGTCTTAGTGTACAATAGAATAATTGTTGATCATGAAAACAAAACAATATTAGGGTCAGAATAAAATTTCAATTTTGATATTTTCTTTGGAATATAATCCTTAAATCAGTGGTTACTTGCAACAGTAAAACAAGGGCTTGAAAGAAGAATTACTAAATGTAACTGTGCTATGAATTTTTCTTATTTAAAGCTATGGTTTACATTTAAAAGAAAGATTAAGAAAAAGAATTATTGAGAAGGTGAAATGTTTCTCAGGCTTTTGTGAATGAGCTATAATTTGTATTTGTTGATATTGTAATGACTTTCTCTATCAGGCCTTCTGCAAACACTGATAAACACAACACACACATCTAATACAAAAACTTGACAACAAGAGCTTCAATCACAACAGTGGCGGTTTAATTCAAAATACTACAATCACAGCCAATAAACATAATTGGCTACACTAACTACAAATGCTTTAACACAATAGAACTGCCTAACTAACACAACAAGTCTCTTTAGCTCGTACAGCTACACTTTCGAAGACTCTGTTCGTAACACCAGTCCTCACTGCTTCCTATTCTGGACTGGAATCTCTCTCTAACACATTCCTAACACATTGCCCCTCGTCTGTTAAAGCTTTCGGGTCACATGCACACAGCACAGGTCATCTTACGAACAGCGGTTGGTTGACCTGTGTGACTCGTCTCAAGTCTGTGTATCAGTGGGTCTCACACATTAACCATTTCAGTCCGCCACTGTAGTTATAACAATATTATAAGGCTAGAAAAAAAACAACTATTCCTTTATAATTACTATAGAACCCTTTTTTTTTCCCCCCAGAATACACCTTTTTTATTTTTGTAATAAAAGCTCAACATTTTGTCTGGCCACTGATCAATGTTATGAAGATGATCACCAAATTATTGATCCCACTATCCTTGGGAAGAAATTTTTGAATTAAAGAATTTATAAATTGTCTCTTAATTTCTAGACTTAAAATGCCAGTGTATTATGTACACCAACACTTCTTTTTTCCCACTATACAGGGCTGTAATTAGTGTACTAACAGCATTAGAATAAAATTAATAAAACTGAAATAAAAAAATTTTCTTAAAAGTAACAAAAAAGATGTATTTTATGTGAAGTTGCATTATCATAGAATGTATGGAGAATGTTTATTATTTTACACAAACAATTGGAAAACATTGTTGATGTTTTTTAAGTAGAATTCTTTGTAAATTTAATAATCATTTATATTCATTCATATCTCCTTGGAACAGTACAAAATATTTTAATTGAATCTTATTATTATTGCTTTTATATAGCGCTACTTTCATGCTTATAGCATGCTCAGAGCGCTTTGGTCCAATCTCATTTGTGGACCAGTGGGGGGGAGGGGGTATCTAGGAGTTTGTTTCCCGTGCTGCCTTTAGGCGCTCGGTAAACACAACTCTGCCCGAGTCGGGTGTCGAACCTCGAGCCCCCTGCTAGGTAGCCGAGCCAAGCCAAGTTCAAGCGCCTCTTAGCCTCTCGACCACGCTTCCCACTTATTCTTACATAATATTGGCTGGAAAATCACTGTATGAAATGTGAATTTTTAAAGAAACATATTGGTGCATACAATTTAAAAAACATTAATGTTTATTGTGTATTCAGGAAGTTATTTGTTTTGTCTTGTAATTATAGAGACCTTCAATATAAATATTGGTCACAGAAAATTTCAGTGCTGAAGCTGCTTATTAACCTTTTTTTTAATGAATCTTAATACCTGCCCTTGATTTAGTATTTACTCTTTCAGATGTTGGATCTATTAGAACATGAAGATACTACTCAGGAATCTAAGAAATCAGCTGTTGGTACTACTTTAGATTTATCCATTCCACAATCCAAGTAAGTGAATTGGGCTTGTGATTGAGTTTCAGGCAATTTTTAAATATGATAGTGATTAATTTACAAATATTAAAATAGATATACAGCCTTATTGCAACAACACAAAAGACATTAGAAATCCAAAATAGCTTATTGTTTTTTTTACTTTGAAATCAATTTTGTCTATGTAAACAGGATGCTTAATACTGAGAATTAATAAAATAAATATTTAAAAATAAAATTAATGTAAGCAAGAGAATGCAAACTTATTTTGTATTTTGGATGTATTTCTATGTTGTTTCAGATTTGATGATTTAAAGATGTTCTTGTGTGGTTTAGACCTTCCACATTTAGTTTGTCTATTTCAACAACAGTTGGTAGACCTGAGTGTGTTAATGACATTGACAGAACAAGATTTAGTGCAAGTAAGGCACAAGATACAAAAAAAATATTTTTTTTTTTATTGATTTATTTAATTGATTAACAAAATGGTGAATTTTTTTTAAATGGATTCATGTGTTGTCATCAACAAAGTATAATTGTGCACAATTTTAATTGATCTGAGAATGGGAAATGGAAGAAACAAAATGTAAAAAGAATCCACACAGACAGGCAGAGTGATTTAATATAAACTTTGTAAAGAAAACAAAAATGTCATTTAAAATAAACATTTTCACATATTGATGTAAAGCCATTATTTGTTCTTAATTTAGACTTTGCTAGTTCAATTTAAAAACCTATTTGTAGGTTATCCTTTTTCAGCATTATTTTCCTTGTCTATGCTGATTAGCTGACCGTTTATAATCTTATTGCCTGAGCTTACCAGTTATATGTTGTTTAATGAAGACTTCCAGTTTATAAGTCTACAATATCTGCTCTACGAACTTGCCTTTTTTAAAGTCTCTTTTGCTCATCCTATTTTATGTCAATTCTTTGACTGTAAATCTCCTTAGCTGTTTTTTTTTTTACACTTATTATTAAATTTTCATCATTTTCTCAAGACATTTATTGGTAAATTTGTTGAGGTCTTTATTGTCATAATCTTAGCAAATTTACTTGGCTATAGTTGATTTTCTAGCCAAAATTTTGAAGTGGAACCCATGATTTCATATATGGTTAAAAGTCTAAAAGAACATTTGAACGTTCTTGTTTTTTTTTAAAGATCTATCTTATCTTATGTAATACAGAAAAAAAGAAAGCTTAATTTTCATTTGATGTTGAGGCCATAAAAAACAACTGAATATATTTTGAAGTTTGGTGCTTAAGAGAGTTTTTTTTTCTCTTGTGTTACAGATGGGTGTTGATCAAGTGGGTGCGCGCAAGAAAATCTTGGATGCCGTACATGCAATCCACAAAAAAGACTGGCAGCAGTCAAGTCTTGTTTCCTTTAATTACAATAAAAAACTCAGGTACCTGTAACCTCAACTTTTTTTCTTAGACTAAGCAGCTTCTTTTACTCCTAATATTTGTCTTATGTCAGAGGAGAATATAGCAGTTCAAATAAATGTGGCCGTGACACTTCTTAACTATTCTTTTACTTGTAATGGAGATTTTTTGTGAGATTTTACTATTACCCTTTTTTTTTTTTTCATTATTTAGCTGAATTCTAGTGATCATTCATTGGATAGTGAAAAAAAATTAACATTCACATTTTAAAAAAATCAAAACACCTGAGTTTTTGAAACAAATCGTGTTGACAGCAATGATTTTAGCTTGCTTCTAACATCAACACATTTTTCAAGTGTAATTGATGAAGCATACTTCTGTTTTGTCACACTTTGACTCAAGTGAGGGAAATGTTGTATTGATTAAGGCTTAAAATCTTTTTTTTTAAATTTAGTTAATGCTTAATTATTATATTTTCTGTTTTCCAGTTGTGCTGATGTGATAGCCATCATGGCTAACGCCTCTAGGCAAATTCGTTACCTAAACAGCTCTACTGTGTATATAAAAGGTCAGCTCAAGAGTCACCCAGAACTGGTTACACAACCAACTGTAAGTTTAAATTAGCTTTACTTTTTACTGGTACTTTCAAAAAGCAAAATTGAATTATTTTATTTTGAGATACAAGAGTTTTTAATTATTCAAGGAAGTCTTACCTAATTTTTTTTTTCATTTTCTTTAAGATCATTAAATTGTTTATTTAGTCTAAAATATTTAGTCATTCATTTTATTATCAAAAATGTCCCTAACCCATATGTATAGTATACATTCTGTTCTATATTTTGTGTGCTTCCTAAAGTCCTGCATCTTCCTAAATCCATTTACATTCACAGCTACTTTATGTAATTGTAGCAGAATAGGAGTACTAGATTTAGAACTAGTGTAAAATTGAGTACCAGTACTTAAGGTTTAGAGCTTATTTGCATTGAGCAGGAAATGAAAATTAGCAGTCTTTATATTTATAATATAAATAAATAAATAAATGAGAAATATAAATGAGAAAATAATCATTAGATCTAACGTGTACCATTGTCTTCGCTTTTTTAAAGATATTTTTATTAGTTTGCATAGGGAGTTTTAAAAAATCTAATGGGATATGGGAATGAATGTGAAATGTTCAATACAATAAATATTTGTACCAAATCATAAAAATGTTTTTTTTATATTCATTTTTAAACTAAGTGTTGTACACTTACTGCATTCCTCACTAATCTTCGGACTCGAAGACAAGCCTTATTATTATTATTATAATTATTATTATCATGTTGTACACTATATGAAATATTTATTTTATGTAGGACCAAGTATCCCCTTTGTTGTTCAATCGACACATTGAAGATACGCTCAAAAATGTGAAAGTCTTAAATGAAGAACTTTTGAATTTACAATTACAATTAAACAAGGTAGGCCAGTGTATAACTTGTCAGACTCTATGTTGATAAGCCACATAGGAAAACCTTTTCGTGGATTGTCCAAACATTTTATTTCATCCCTTACATTCTTCTTGTTTAAAGTTCAATTGGTCATTTCATACAACTTATATCTGAAAAATGTAGCAGTAATATTTACCTAGTATTTCCCCTCTTATATCCAGTAATAATTAGATTGCTAGTGTTGACCGTCACAAAGTCATGCTAATGTCTCTTTGAGCCTACATTTTGTTTGTTAACAGCTCTTTATAAATAAAATTATTATATTCTGCATGTAACAATATACTGTATAAACATGTTATTTAAGGAGAGTAGAAGCATAACATCAGCATAACAAAACCTGTTAATAGTCATTTGAACTTTCCGTTGGACTATTCAGGCTAAAAAAAAAGTAACTGGTTTGGTCACCTGTAATTTTCTGTCTAGTTTAACTTTTGTTTCACTGACAGTCAAGCAATAATTTTAGATAGTATCCTTTGAACTTTACACAATTTTACAGTTTACTTTCATTCAATTCAGGAAATGAAACATCGCTGTTTAGAGCCTGCAGACTTAGTGAAAGGCAATGGCTTCAAGCACAGAAGAAGAAAGCAGCTAATGTTTATCTTTACTCTGTGTGTCTGTGTAGCTGTGCCTTTATATTACTACAGAAATAGTTTGTTGACTTTTTGGCCATTGAATGTCTCTTATTCTTAGTTTACTGATACATGACATAATTTTGCATTTACTGTTAATAGTCATCTGGATTGGATTTATTTATGCACATGTCCAATCCCACCAGTTTTGAATACATGGTTTAAAAAATCTATGAGATTATCAAGCTAAAATAATGTAATTTTCTTAACAATTTGCTAAGACATCTTATTTGTTTGCTTCATAACTCTTTCCTATACAGTTGACAGTCCATCAAACAGATCACATTTTTTGTTGCTTATTCACCCGGTTTATAAATGAATGTGAAAATCACAAAGTTTGTATATACTTTTGTAAGATTTTGTGGTAAGATGTATCTTAGTTATTTTACTTCTGTCATGGCTGGGGAAGAAAAATGTTCTCACAAAACTATCCCAATAAGATGTGCCATTCAGTTGTAAAGATCAATACTTGTCATTGCCCTGCCATCACTCATCAGGTTTCTATGTCTTATCCAGAAAGGCTCAGGAGGTAATTCTATTAATAGAACCGCTACCATTGTATTTTATCTTTTCCATGGTACAAGTTATTTTTCAATGTCTTTTCATAACTAGTTCTTTAATAGGCAGGTACATTTTAAAAGTTGTTCAAAAATTTTTTTTTCTCATTCATTGGATAATGTTGTTAGGGTGTACCAGTATATTAAACCACATAACTGTCTTTTGTGTTGAAATTTTGTTGCAATATAATTTTTTTTCTTTAAAGGTGGGGTATAATTGATAATTTTTTGTTTAGATGTTAAAGTCTGCTATACAATTATAATATTGTTTCTAATAGATATTCAAAAGGGATATAACCTTACCTATTTTGATTGAAAACTAAAAGAAATGCTATCCCTAGATGCTAAAAAAAAACCCTGGCAAATAAAAGCTTTGTTTGTATTATATGTGACAAAAATATGAAGGTCATAGCTGAGTCTCTACTGTCATGTGGACAAAAACACTTTTTCTTTACTTTCAGATACCTTATTATTGGTCATTTCAAATGTTTGTTACTTTGAAATATTCACACAAATTGTTATGTACAGTTTATGTCATTGTTGCCCAACTCTGTGTTTGGCTTTGGAGGCGTCTTAATATGCTTGTCCCAGACTGCATCACCACAAAAAGTCAATCCCATGGAACTGAGCCTTCACATCTTCTTAGGTTGTGTAGGTTTAAGTTAGAGGTACCAGCATATAGGCCTTTTGTTGTGGATCACTGGTTTATGTTAACGTTTGATTTTGAAATTTTTATTGCAGTTCCTTGTTGCAAATGTTTTATACCATTATGTTTGATATATATTAATATAAATTAAGAGGAATATGACTTTAAAATTGACTTTGACCCTGAATAAAAAAAATTAAACAATGTTAAAAAAAAAAGAATTTTAGTTGTTAAAAATTATATTCAAGTCACTAAATCTTGTTTTGTGTGCAATTAAAATAATATTTAAGTACAAAGAAACAAAAATCTGTTTTCTATGACAAGATTTAATAACATAAAATATATACAGAAAGATACTAAGTAACATGCTCATTAGTTAATGCCAACATTTTCTCTAAGGAAATCCAAAACTGCTGATGTACTTGCCAGTGAATTAAAAACATTTCTTTCTGCTTTGGGCAGCAGATGTTCTAGCATGAGGATTAGGTGGTGATGAAATATAGAGAATGATGTTCCTAGTGACAAAGCAATGTCAACCTACAAGTATAAAAACATTAATTTAACAACAAAAAAAGTCTCTGCTTTAATATATTATATGTTTATGATGTATCCATTAAATGATAAGTAGTGCAAAAAATGATAATTTTTTGTCCAGTAGATTTTGGATTTAAGTTTGTTGCGTCACATCATAATGTTGAGAGGGTTTTAATATTGTCCAAAAATAAATAGAGACATGAATAGCTAAAAATTGAAGCATTTTTTTTTGACACACCAAAAAAAAAAGTTTATTAATTTTATGTTCTCTCCAACTAATATTAAATTGAACAAGCAAAATTGAAAAAAAAAAAAAAATTTAAACAAAGCTTAGCTTATACCGGTATTACGTATAAAAAAAAAAAGTTCCCCTTTCAGACCTTGTGGTCTATAGGGCAGATGATGTAAAGGTCTGATTCTGTGGCATACGGTTAACGGTATCATGTGGCCAGCACAACGACCAACCGCCTTTACTTTTCCCCAACTAATGTCAGGTACCCATTAGAGCTGGGTGGACTCAGAGGTGCCCGAAGATCCCGAAATAAAAATCCCAGCCTTTACCAGGATTCGAACCCGGGACCCCCGGTTCAGAGGCAAAGCGCTTTACCGCTCAACCACCGCGCCTCCTGTATTAAGTATAGTTGTATCAATTAGTTTAGATCAATCATATAATCAAAATTGTAATAGATCTAGACTAACAATAATAAATCTCTGCAAGAAGAAATGTTTTTAGCAATTGTTTTTGTGTAGAGCAATTTCATGCTTTTAACTTTCTCAATATGCTATGATCCTATCACTTGTCTGAACCAGTTGGAAAGGGGTGGAGGAAGGAGTGTTTAGGTGAATGTTATCTTCATTGCTTTTCAAATGCAGTCCTAAAAAAAAAAAGTTGAACAGCCTGAATTCAAACTAGAGGGCTCACGCTAACACACTAACCACTGTGCCAGTGAAGTGATTATGAAAACTCAAAGTTATTTTTTATTATTGATTCTTGTTTTTTCAGGTTAAAGACATAATTGTGCAAAATTTCATCATGATCTGAGATTAGATGTGGGAGAAATAATGTGCACAAGATTTTTACCAGACAGAGTGAGTTGATATAGTCTTTGTTAAAAAAAAAAGAGAGAAACTGATGGATGTCATCCTGTGCATTTGTCAATATTGTGTCTCACTTCTAGTGCTAAAACCTTGTGTACAAGCAGGAGACTACAAAGTTGTTAAATATAAATTATAAAAGTAAAGATTTTTACCCAATCTTGAATACACTGTAATGGAGTATCAAAGAAACCAGAGTACATAGCAGGGTTGGCTAGGATACCCCGAGCTGACATCACACCTACAGAAACAATTTTATTTATATTTAAATTGTTTTAAAATGTGAAAACTAGACAAATGCTAGCTAATACCATAAAACTCTTAACACCACTGGATCAAAGAAACATTTGACTGTCTGAACCACTTAACTTATTCATTATAAAGAGTAAACACAAGGTCTCAATAGAAAACTTAAACATCATTTGTTATATTTGTGATTTTCATTATTTCCTTCCAAGATTAGTTATTCACTTCAATTCACTTAAAGAGGGTATTATCTGGGTAATCAACAGTTCTATCTTTTCCTTGGCCCAAACAGATGTAAGATACCATTAAGTGCAAGTGTTTAAAATATATAAAGGATTGAATTTGATTGGTAAATAAAGTCATTAGACATTTTCACTCTTTAGACCATATATATACTTCTTTTGCTGGATGTCTTGTAACTCTTGCTGTACTACTACCAAACAACTAACTCAGATATGAACCTAGGAATGCAAAATACCATCAACTCCAGTTGAATCCCAAACTCTGGATACATCATCCATCGAACGAATATCACCGTTGGCTATTACTGGGATTTGAACTGAGTCCTTGACTATTTTGATGGCATCAAAGTCAACAGGCTCACATCTTTGATCTTTAGTTCTGCCATGTACAGTGAGAAAAGAGAGGCCCATTTTCTCCACTTTCTGACAAAAGTCAACAGTTTCCCTGCCAAAACATTGAAATAATAAATAATACTGTGCTGAAACTATAAACTACTATGAATGCATATAATACTGTGCTGACACTGTAAATGCATATAAGGGTTGTTGATATATTGAGATATTTTATCAGGTGTTAATACTAACTATCTTATATCATATAGGAGGTTGGGATTACCATCCTGGATTTATACTCAAAACATTAGATTGAGCATGCAGCCTCCGAGTCAGTCAACATTCCCAATGGTATATAAAAAGATAATCTAATATTTCAATCTACTTGATATTTCTATAAAATCTTAAACTCTTTTGAAGAAATATTTGTAATTTAAATAAATAAATAAATTATTGCTTTTATATAGCGCTACTTTCATGCATATAGCATCCTCAGAGCGCTATGGTCCAATCTTATTTGTGGACCGGTGGGGGTATCTGGGAGAAGGTTTTCCATGCTGCCTTTGGGCGCTCATTAAACACAACTCTGCTCGAGTGGGGTGTCGAACCTCGAGCCCCTTTCATAGGTAGCCAAGCCAAGTTGTACTTAGCCTCTGACCGTGCATCACCATCACTTATATAAGACATCTTAAAAATCCTTATAACTAATTTGGAACATTATTGGAACATCATCTACATAATATTTGTATGACCTATATAAAAGATGCAATATCTTTCTAAACTATGGTTAATTAAAACAGCACCCTGTATCTGAATGAAACCATTTTAAAAATAAATCTTTATAGATTGTGGTAGATCATATTAAAAACTACCTGATATCTGTAGGGTCTTACATAACAGATGTGTTATTTTTATGGATTAAAATATATTAAAAGCTGCCTAATAACATAACAGATGTATTATTTTTATGGATTAAATAATATTAAAAGCTGCCTAATAACAGATGTATTATTTTTATGGATTAAATAATATTAAAAACTGCCTAATAACTTAACAGATGTATTATTTTTATGGATTAAATAATATTAAAAGCTGCCTAATAACAGATGTATTATTTTTATGGATTAAATAATATTCAAAGCTACCTGATGTCTGCATGGATCCTTATTTTCATTGAGACAGTAAAGTCAGCTCTGTTCACTCTGCTGGTTGCTTGTTTGATCATGTCGCAGAGTAGGTCAGATTTCTTCAACAGTGATGCTCCATAACCTTCAGCCAATGCCCACCTAACCAAAAGCATTCTTTATGATCAACATTGAAATATAACAAAAATCAAACTGAATAGGAAAATATCTTTAAATATCAAGTTCATGTAATATACACCACACATCTAATTCTGCAATTATTAGTTTTCGCCTATAGATTTGCCTGCTATTTTGATCGAGATTATTTTAATGATAACTTTAATGTTTCTTGAAAATAATTATAGGCCTGTATGATATTTATGTAAATTATACAGGAGAGATTTCTATTTACCTTTGAGGACATCCACAGTTTAAATCAACTCCATCTACAAAGCTAGGAGGAAAAAAAAAAAGGAATATATTGAGTATTCAAAAATATTTTCTCATTGCCTCAACTCAAACATCACACGTTTATCAAGCAGTGTTTAATTTTCCTCATCTAGTCAATGACATCAAAGGTGACTTAGTGTAATATTTGTGGCTGACTTGACTCCTATCTGAAATTATTATTCTGTCTCTTTACTTTGGAAGGATTTCCTAAAATTATTTTCACTGTAGTTCTGGATTTGGGGCATGTGGTGGCTGAGTAGTAAAGCACTTGGCTTCTGAACAGAGGGGTTTTACTCTATGAAGACTGGGATTTCGATATTCAGTTTTTTTAGGGACGCCCTTGAGTCCTCCCAACTCTAATGGGCATAAGTTGGGGAAAGTAAAAGTGGATGGTTGTTTTTCTAGCCTCTTGAGACCCTCCAAGACTAACAACTATAGAAACAGGTAACAATTACAATATCTGCCATATAGATTGCAAGGTCTGAAAGGAGAACTTTCCTTTTTTTTTTATAGGTCTAAAAGTTCATCCTACATAAAGAAAAGTATAGGTGGTTGAGATCAAATAAAATTTTTTTTTAAAGTGAAACAATTGCACTTCAAATATTTGAACAATGGTTAATATGATGAGACTATGTTATTTTTAACAAAAAAAATCTAAAGTGTGATTGAGTTTAATATACTGTTTGAATATTTAAAACTAATAAAATGGCTCAGCAATCATAAGACTTACGGTGCAACAATTTCAGTAGCTTCTGCAAAGTCTTGAGCATTGTTAGCAGCAAACTGAACTATGAGTGGCTTGTCATCTAATCAATACAAACAAAATTTTAAGTTGTTTTCAGTTGTTCAATTAGGTAATTTTGAAATTATTGTATTTCTGTTAAATAAAATTATTTAGAATGCAATGCAAACTTAAGAAACTTGGAAATTATTGATCTGTCATTAAAAAAAATTAAGTAAACTATGTGTAACAGAAAGAATATTCAAATACAAATAAGCCTAACCTATATATTTGCCTTTATGTTTTTGGGCTAGTTATTTAAGTCTAGGGGAAACTTTTATTTATTTACCCCGTTCACATATACAAGATTTTAACAGGCACACCACAACTAACAGTAACAAAAGACCAATATGTTAAATTTATAAATTAAAATGATTTAATAAAATAAACAGTTTACAAAAGATAAATTGATATGAAAGAAATATATTTGAAAAGTAAAATGGGTGTATTAATATTCAAGCTAATTGTTCATCATGGATTGCTGACTACAAATTGAATGTAAGAGTGTCCCTATGTCTATCTACTTAAAGTCTTAGCTGCTAGCTCTTGAATCGTCTTCTGGACGTCGTATGACTGGCACTCAGAAGGATGAATCATCCGGCTAGTCTTGGACCTCGGCTCGGGATGTCCTCTATGCTACAGGCAAGCTGGCTCTAGTGTGAGGCCACTGCCTGTTTTAGCAATAGAGAGGGTAGGTGCTGGGGTGTGTGCGATGCTTTGTGCATTGAGTCTTTTGTCTCATGGTCACCAAGGGGTTAATGAGAATACGGGACCAAGGGGAGATAAATCTTAAAAGAATTTTGTTAGGGGTGGACATAAACTAATTGATTAATTTAAAAAATAAATGTTTCTCACGATGTGGTGGGAAAAAAAACATCAAATGATATTTGTATGCAAGTTTGGTATCAACACAACCTTGCATATCATAATGCACATAATAAGCAATGACAGTTATTTATATAATGAGTAGTAAGTAAATTGTAGACATTCATTAAAAAATACAAATTACTGCACCCTAACCCATACCACCTGGGGATTATAATGTGCAGGGTTTAAACTCTAGCCAATCACTGCCACAGTTAGAGGTCCATGCCATATATACAAATAAATGTCATAGGCTTACCAAAACTTGTTGTCAAGTCGTTATCTCTTGCTTTAATGCTTTTGATAAAACTGTTTGCAACAATCATTGGAGTAAAGGCCAGGTCACAATCATATTTTCTGACTAGTTTTCTGAATGCTAACCTGAGAAAAAATTATTTCTAGTTTAATACAAACTGGGATCAAAGGTGGACTGGATATTTGGGCATCCAGGCTAACGCCTGGTAGCCAGTGCCTGGTGGCCAGTACCTGGTGAGGTTACCGAACGGTTTATATTTCATATAGTCCTGAACAAATTAATATTTGTTAAAATACAAATTTTAGATGTAGATTACATCTTTCTTCTTTAAAAATAATTATAATTATTTAATAAGCAAACAAAATATACGTATTTTGTTTGTTTTTAGGTTTAGGTTTGCGGAAATTTAGGCCCAAGGTTGACGCACTGCCGTAAATCCGTAACTGGATTTTTATATTACAAGTACGCTATTATTGGATTAAGCCAGTAGTGACCTCGTGACCTGATTACAGTAGCGATAGACAGCACGGCGCTGCCACTTGCGCAACATTCTTCAAAACTGAAAACCCATGGGCCTTGGACGCAAAGTTTCACCGAAAAATGGAGTCTTTGTAATACCCATTTATTAGTTCAGTAGATACAGTTAATTTCGAAATAATATAGAATGGCTAAAAATACGGGGAGGTGTTCACTTTATATGCCATTTCGCTGATGGGCCTTTACTATAGATGCTAGTAACTCTTAGTTAGCAGTTTATATTATAGGTCAGTAGAGAAAGGTTTGTCAAAGTACTGTCCTTTTAGGTAGGCCTACACAGGCCTGAGTCATCTGTGTCGGTTGATCAGCCGTAGGGTTACAATGACCCCCTTACACTTCAGTTACAACAATAATGTATTGTATTGACAGTTTATACATTATTATATACTAAACTAAATTACTAAACAAAAACTGAAACTGTGAGTGTGACTGACTGTCAGTGTCAAAACTTACTTTGAATAACGAACCATAGGAGCACATACTTTTACTATGTCTTTCTCTTTAAACAATTCTATGGGTGTTAAATATGGAAAAGTAGATGCATTCGGTAGTGACAGAGCTGTCATTTTAAATTTTCTAGAGTCTAGATCAATATCTAGCTATAGACTTAGATCTATAGACTTTATAGAGACTTTTGTTATTGTTACTGTTAGCGAAAATACATACTCATACATTTCAATTTTGGTTTACAGTTTACATGGGTTACAATGACTACTTCCGGGTTATCGGTCAATTTAAAAACTGATTTTTTTAAAACTCTTAGATTCTAGATTAGTAGACTCTAGATCTAAGTTAGTTAGAAATTAAGAATCTAGAATTCTAGATCTAGACTAGATCTAAATTTTGGATGCTTGAGGTCTGTGACTATAGACCTAGACTACTAGATAACTATTGTTTGGTATTGACATTGTTACTTCAGGCTGAAGTACAACTTCAATTCAACTTGTAGATCTAACAATAGTAACATTCTAACTCACTGTTTATCATTGCCAATTGGACACTGGATTAACTTAAGTTAATAAGTGAAGTCTTAGTTAAAGTAAACTTAGATAATAGATAGTCTAGTCTTTTTTTTCACGTAATTTGTGTAATTAGATTATTATTATTAGGTCTATACTAAATCAGGGTCGACGAACAACCTAAGGCTAAGGCTAAGGCAAGTCGCGACCATTTTCAACTTTGAATTGTTATAGCTTCGTAATGATCAGACCTAGGAAAAAACTGATAGTGATAGTGTCAATGGATTCCTCGTCCTTTTTTCAATAAAAATAGATACAACGTATTGTTACGCCATGTTAAAATTAAAAATAAGGTCAAAGAGGTGTAGGGTCGGTATCGTCGGGCGTAAAGAAAACCGAACATTTTCCTCCGTGTCAGGAACACCGAAAACTGTGTAAGGGTCAACGGAAACCACCACAAAATATCATTTTAAATATATTTTAATCTTTAATTTAAGATCTAATATATAAATCATTTACACCTGCAGTAAGAACACACGTCTTTTTCAATTTTCCCACACTTGGTATCTCCATTCTAGGTTTGTAAGGGAGTCACACCAAGGCTTAGTGAAAATGGGGGGGGGGGGTTATATAGGTCAAGTGCCCTATCTAACAAGCATGCTCAGTGACTACAAGCAGTACAAATGGTCACACATTGGCAACATCTGTAATCTACTCCTCCCTCTCTACTCCTCCCTCTCACACAGCAGTTCCCTCCTCTCCACATAGGTCAAGGTTGTCAATTGTAGTTGTTTGGACCAATACAATGATCTTAAATTATTTAGATAATAAAATCTAATAGATCTTTATTAACCATCTAGATCAATTATATTTTTTTCATTATTGGCATTATATATGAAAGCTCCATAGATTTAAGAACTATTAACTTATATATGAATGTGGAAATATTTTTACTACCCAGTAGCATTATTTTTATAAATTATCACTTTGAAAATTTTACAGAATCATGAACAGGGATAGAAGGCAGCTAAACCAGCTCCTAGGCACAATTCAAATGAAACAGGCTGTGCTGGACAATCAAAAGAAAAATGTCTATGAACTACTAGATGAACTTGTTGAAGAGGTAGATCTCCTGTAATTTAAAAAAAAAAAAGGAATAATTTAATTTGTATGTTTAAATATACAGTTTCATTTTTATCATCACTACTTCTAATATTCAAAATGTGTTTGTAATTCAGTGCTCTTAAAAACATTTATTAAAAACATGATATTAATCAAGTTTTTTTTTTCTTTTTTGTATGATTGTAATGCAAGCACAATTAATTAACAAATAAACCAAGCTTCTATTCTTATTTGAGTTGTTGGGGGATAAATCCTTATTAGTGCCAAACTTCTAATCCAGCCTTCATTGTATGCTATTTATTAACTCTTACACTTTTGTTACCTTGGCTCTATCATATCCAACAACACTCTACTGGATAATGACATTAACAACAGGATAGCCAAGGCAATGGCCATCATGTCACGGTTGCAGAAAAGAGTCTGGGACAACATATTGCTGACAAACAGTACTAAAGCTCTAGTCTACCAGACCTGTGTATTGAGCACCTTGCTATACAGAAGTGAAACGTGGTCAACCTACTCATGGCAGGAAAAAAAGCTGAATGTCTTCCACCTCCGATGCCTAAGGCGAATCCTTAAAAAAATAAGGTGGCAAGATAAGATTTAACCAATGTAGAAGGGCTACGAAGAGCAGGTTGCCAGGACATCCGCTCTGTTATCAGCAGCAGACGCCTTGTCTGGCTTGGCCATGTTCGTAGAATGCCAGTAGATCGACTTCCACAGGATATTCTGTGTGGCGATCTAATAGAAGGCAGAAGAGGCGCTGGTCGCCAACTTTTACGTTATACGGATGTATGCAAATGGGACATGAAGCTCTTTAAGATCGACACTAGCAGCTGGGAAGAGGTGGCACTGGATAGATCCACATGGAGAGAGAGCATAAACGAGGGGTCTTGGATTGCAGATGCCATACACAACAGAAGCAGAAAGAAGGGTGAAAATGCAACAGCGCCTGGTGACTACATATGTCCAACCTGCGATCGCAGCTGTGTATCAAGGATCGCCCTCTTTAGTCACACAAGAGCTTGCATGGGGAAAAGAGACGTAAAATGCCACAGAACTCTTACACAAATTTGAATAAAACCATGTAATCATACTAAGAAACTAGAGTTGAAAATGGGAATGTGGTAGCTGAGTGGTTAATCGCTTAGCTTCCAAACCGGACAACCTGGACTTGACTCTGTGCAAAGACCGGGATTTCAAATTTCTGGATTTTAAAGGGGGGGGGGCGACCCTGAGTCCACCCAACTTTAATGGGTACCTGGCTTTATTTGGGGAAGTAAAGGTGGTTGGTCTTTATGCTGGCTACATGACACACTGCTAGTCAACCATTGGCCAAATAAACAGATGACCTTAACATCATCACATAGATTGCAAGGTCTGAAAGGGGAACTAGAGTTGAAAAGCATGTCCTTGTTGCCTGGCTTTCATAAATTGAATGATTTAATGCAACACACATCTCTAATACGCTGTGAACACATCATCACAAGTTACTAACGGAATAACAGCAGCACTACATTAAATCACATTTATTAAATTTCTTTTTTTATAAACCAAATAAAATTAATTTTTATTACACATATTTCCTGGCTTTCATTTCAGTGTAGAAATTGAAACAAATGATGTTTAAAAATGCTCAAAATTTCTCTCAACTCAACTAAATTCACTGCTCTTGCCATTCAATATTCACAAGTGTCTCCCTATGTCTCCTTTCATCAGTTTTTTGCCCCTTGTATACCCTTCATATTCAATAGAATCTTAATCATCAGGCAACAGACACAATTTATAATAATTCTAAATGCTTCATGTACTTTTTTCATTAAAATTTTATTTAGTATACTTATAGAAATAGTTGTGTAATGTATTTATCACAAATATCACAAATCCCTCCATTTTGTCACTGTGTTAAGATTGCAAAGAAAATAGAGAACCTTGTACCTAGGGACGAGGAACATTCTGCAGACTTGGACAAAGCCAGAGTTCTCATACAACAGTTAGATAAGGCTTCAGATCTTTTTACCAAGATTGTTTTAGACACTGATTCTTATTTATGTCAACTAGCCGAAGAGCCACCAAATACTGAAAGTAAGTGGCTTTTAAGTCTTCTTAGTTTATCTACATCCCCCAATCCTTTTTTGTGTGACTGGTGTGAATTTGTTTATGATGTAATGTCTGAGTTGCACTTCATGATTACATTTAGTGTGGTTCAAATGGTTCAGTGATGTGAGAATGCTTTGGTAGATGTTTGATTTATTTTAATGTTAGAATTATTTGAGTAGTTGAACGCATATTGTCTACATCAGTGTTTCTCAAACTTTTATTGGAAGCACCTCCCTTAATGAAAACTAAAAGTTTTTCATGCCCTTTTTAGCTAGCTGGGAGTCTTTTTTCAGGGAGAAATATTAGGGAGAGATATTAGAATATCACTAGAATGTGATAGTGACAGCTTCTTTAGTTGAGGTATGTAAGGGTTTTTAAACTGTAATGAAAAAAAAAAAGAAACTTACAGGCATCTAATTATAACACTATTTTTTGGTTTGTAATAAAGAAATATTTACAATATCTTTGGAATACAAATTCTGGTAATGAATGCACATTAAAGCTTGTCATTTTTATTTTGGGGATAAGTGTTTTGTAAATAATTTTAAAATGTTGTGTATACTAGAAAATATTGTTTCTAAAGATGGTTATGGAGAGGCAGTAGGTTCCCCTTCTGTTCAGCATTTTCTTGTGTTTGGAGCTTTTAAAATTCTTTCTCCTTTCTTTCAAAAGCCTTTTTTTTTGTAGTAAAACCAAACAATGCAGGCAAAAAAAGAAAGATTACAGTGAAAGGAGTGGAACATTCCAATATTAAAGTGTTTGTTTTTTTTTTGCAATCAAAGGGCACTATTCAGGCTAGAAGAAAAGTCTGTTCAAATTCAGTCTAATATGTTTCTAAATAGTCCTTTGCATCGTAGTATTGCCTAATGCTATTAATATTGTTATAAACCTAGTAGTGACACAGATGGGGGTAGTGCTGCCTGGATTTTTAGACTACACATATGGCCCAAGGCCAGTGCTAGATGAGCGTCAACAGTGACTAGTGACAGTACACGCCAGTTCGGCAAGCACCTGTGTTGTAAATATTATGCACACAAGTCACAGCAAATGTAATCAATCAAAATGGTCAAGCAACGTCTCTAATAAGAGCAAATATGTTGAAGTCAAAGCACTTTACGTTATCTTGCAATGTGACCAGTATGAGGCGAAGCCAAAACCAGTGTGCATGAAGTCAGTCCGGAAGAGAGGCAAGGTTTTGTGCAGTCAGTGTTATGTTGTTGCCAATTGTACAGTTTGGCTGTGATGTATTTGAAATTAAACTGTTTCTGTTACTCTGGAGCCTTGAGTTGTGAAGTTCTTTAAGTTTTTGTGTCATGTGGTGCAGTTTGCAGAGAGCCTGGATAGTGAGAAACGTTACAATATTAACTATTTCGTTTTCAGAAAAAAAAGAAGAAAAAGTGCAACAGTCTAATCCTTGTCAGCTGGTGACTGCAGTTTCAATGTCTTCAGAGAACAGGGCCACTTTACAAACTCCAGTGGATAGGAAATTGCTGCTGTCTTTAGAGAACAGGCCCACTTTACAAACTCCAGTGGATAGGAAATTGCTGCTGTCTTCAGAGAACAGGGCCACTTTACAATCTCCAGTGGATAGAAAATTGCTGCTGTCTTCAGAGAACAGGGCCACTTTACAATCTACAGAAGATAGGACATTTCTGCTGGAACGGAATTTCTTTAAGCCTATTAAAGAAGGGACTGATAAATATTCTTCAACAGATAAGTTGGATAAGATAGTTCTACCATCCACTGTTGACAAGACTATTTCAAAGCCCTACCAAGAGAAGGCATCTTTTAATATTCCAGACAGAAAAATATTAAAGCCTGCTATAGATAAGACTCTTGTAAAGCCTGCTATTGAAAAGACTACTCCACAAGCTTATTTAGATAAGCCTGTTCTTCAGTCTCATGAGGACAGGAAACTTCTACAATTTACTGTAGACAGGACAGCAGTAAATACAGAACTCAATACAAAATTATTTTCTCCATTGTTTGTAAATACAAATTGTAAGTATTAACTCTGAGGGTTGTTATATAGCTCTAATGCATATAAGTTGCAACTAAAGCTCTGTAGTTATTAGAATTTAGCTATGGCTCTTAAGCAAACTACAGTTCACTGCTTAGTCAATTTTCCTTTAACAACTGGTATTCTTAAAGCAAACAATTTAAAATTAGTTTATTTCTATTTTACTGCCACCATTTTTTTTCTCAACAATGTTTTGTTTGTTTTACACATTTTGTTTGTTTTACATGCTTTGTTTGTTTGTTTGTTTGACTTTTTTTCTTGTTTTACATGTTTTTGCTTGTTTTACATGTTTGTTATTTTTGTTTTACATGTTTGGGATGTTCCTTCTGAATTAAAGATTATTAGATTCTAGTACAAACCTCATTCAGCAAGTAGGGGTTGAACCTATAACCATCTTGAGGACAGTCCAGCCTGCATACCACATGAAAGACAGCCACCAACATTTGTATTATACCCTTTAGAGTTGAACATTTACCCAATAATATTCTTTAAAATTATTTAAGACCTTAGCCTGTATCTCAATTTAAGCTTCAAAGCCTTAATTATGATGTATTGAAATTCAATATTTCTTTCTAAGGTTTTGGTTGGGCTCAGTTCTTGTCATTATGAATTAAAATGTTCCAAATGTGATCAATATTTCTACAAGTTATTGGAAACATTTTTTTTTCTCTTTGATAGGCTTAGAAAGTTCAAGAGAAGAAATATCAGACAACTTAGTAATAATAAAGGAAACTATTCTTGGAGTAGATGAAATTCTAAATGTTGTTGTTATTGATGTGGAACATCCATGGTCTTTTCATGTGCAGCTGATTAATGATTTGAACGTAGTCATTGCTAAAAAAATCAGGTATGTAGACTTAGACTTATAGAGCTACTTGAAATACTTATCCACTAGCAGTCTCAGCCTTTTCAGATGCACATCACTTAAACATTCTTTGTCAATGTAAAAAGTCTGTTCACATTGTTTCTAACAGTTTGCTTGTTAACCTTGTTGTAGCAATATGGTGACAGATGTCCAGAATTGTTGAAAATGTTGATCTAATCTTAGATTTAATTTTATTCAGTTTTGTTTTTACAGGGAGCACATTATTTCTGGAAAAATGACTATTTTAGAGGCCCATCAAGGCTTACATTGTTTAGCCAAGTTTGAAGATAACTGTTACTACAGAGCAAAGATCAAGTCTGTTCAAGGTAGGCTCATCAGCTCATCAGGAGTTATATATAAGTTTAAGAAGTTTTTAGGCAGTGTGGTACTACTATATATTTCAACTATTTTTTTCTTTTACTGAAGGTGAATTGGTCTCTGTTAAATATGTGGATTATGGTAATTCGCATCTTGTCTCAGTAAATGATATCTTTGTGTTACCTCCAAGTCTAGCTTCCTACCCAGCCAACAGTATCTGGTGTGCTCTTGAAGGGGTAAAGATGTTTTATTTTTTTCTTACTTCATTCATTTTATAATTTATATAGTAATATATTTTCATTTTATCATTAGGGTTCATACAGACCATAGAAAATTGTAAAGCCATTGGCAATGGAACAGAGAAAAAGAAAATCTAATTGTATTTAGTCATTTTAAATTTAAGCAAAAAAATTTATTCTCAAATATTTGGACTTTGCCGGAGCCGGAACACTTTATTGGTACACCCCTTATATATACATATATATATATATATATATATATACTTTGATTATCTTTGTAAGCTTAACTCTTCTTTCCTATTGGAAAATATGATATTATAAACTCTTGCCAGATAACCACTTTTATTGTTAATTGCTCTTAAGTCAGTAAGTGCAAACAGTTCATTGCCTAGTTATTTTATCTTTTCCCTTTTCTAGTCATCTTTCTCTTGGTTGGTCCATTCAGCTTCTCCTCTACTGGATTTGTTTTAAAACTAACATTATTTTCCACTCTGTCACTTCTAAATTACATCCACAATAGCTCCATGAATCAGCTAAGAACTAATTTTTAGCTGCCCCCAAAAGGGAGTTTTGTGTGGAATGTCTGTCCATCCGTCCCATTTTGATCTCATAAACTAGAAAAAATAGTGACCATTTAATTTAAAGTTCTGATGCTATGGCTACTTTTTTCTGAAAGTGAAAAATCTAATTTTTTAAATCACTTATTCAAGTAGGTTTTTTTTTTCATAAAAATACAACTTTTACAACTATTCTCTATTGATAGTAACAAACACGTGAGGCTCTTTTTCAACACATTTATGCAAATGATTTTAGATTTTTTGTCAAAAAAAATTATTTTACATTTGTGTTGCTAAGTTAAGTAAGTTCTGTCCTACTAACTACTACATTAACAAAGACAAAATGTTTACTTTTTGTAAAGAGAAAAAATCTATTTAGTATGCATATAAGTTAGACATAATTTAAAACAGCAATTAATAAGTCGCTTTTCATATTATCGTGCAAACTGTAGCTATAGAACACGAAACTAAAGGGAAAAAAATTTTTTACGGAAATGTTTTTTTCTTGAGGATTTGAATAAGAGATTGACCCTTTACAAAACAATTAGATATTCATTATAAGACATCAGTTAGGTGAGGTTCAGATCTAACTTCACATTCATTTTCACCTATCCTTTGGTCTGCTGGACAGCTGGGGCACCACACAAGCTCTGTCAACCTTCTTTCTCCCTTTTTCTCTTCATTTGTCTTTGATAGAATTTCATTCTGATGTTCTTTCTGAAAATATTGAAACCTGCCTTTTTACCTGCCTCGGTTGACCACTTCAGGGGCCAATTTTTGAGTCTTTGTAACCTTGTTTAATATTTTTTTTTACAACTGGCAGTTGTAAATCTGTGATGCTGGCTGATAACGCGAATGTCATGTATGCTGATGTCTCACGTATTAGGGCCTCTTCTGGCCATGCAGATGTATTTAGTTACTTGATGCTCCAACTCCTAGCACTATTTATTATTGTGCTCACTTGCTACATAAACTGAGTGACATTACTATATGTTTAGAATGAGAAATAAAGTCCAATACAGCAGACAACAATTTTATTTATGAATTATAACATAAAGATAATTTACTGGCAATTCACGCCACACAAGATGTATATTAACTTTGGTACACGATCATGCAATCTATAAATCCAAGGAAATACTTAATTCAACTCTTGATTTCTTTAGATACAAAGTACAGAAAACAGACTCTGCTGGAGCTTAACATTAACTGACTAAAATCGACCCTTGTTCAGGAGTCTCAAAACTTTCCTCGTGCTAAAGCACGGAATATATAATAAGTGACCATATGTCACTCCATGTCACAGGGGCTCTAAAACTAGCCTGTGACAGCAATGCAACATGTACTGCCTTATTTGCTTTTTTTAATTAAATGTGTGCATGTAAATATACCCTTAATTTGCATTTTAATTGTTCAAATAAAAGAACCCTCTGGTTGAGCATTAAAGCCCAATGAAGACAATATTGAAATACAATTTTCAATAACATTTCTAATTTTGCAATAAGAGGGTGGGAAACACAAACCACTTTTAGACCGTGTCATAAAAATATTGTATAGATAAACATTTTAATTATAAAAATTAATTAATTTTTAAAACAAATATTGCTAACTTTTGCTAGAGAAATAAAAGCCTTTTTCAATCACTTTTTGTTTTTGAGATCTAATGTTACAGTTAAACAGACAGGGAAAACACAATCTCTTGCTATTTTTTTTATAAAAGGTTAAAGGATTGGCTTGATTTGTTCATAGATGTGAAAGTAATAGAGATCCACCCTTGCCCCCCCCCCCCTTCTTTTCCATTTCCATCTCGTACTGAATGGTAGAACTAAACATATATTCCCAATTAGCATTTTATTTATTTATTTTTTCTTATTGGTTTTAGGGCTTTGAATAATTGAACTATTTGACTATGTTGGCTTTACATTAGGTGATTTAAAATGGTCATTTATTTCTTTGATAATTCAATTGTGCTTAAAATGTTCTGTTTTTTTTTTTTTTGTTTTTTTTTTTAGATTACATGCTTATAATTATAATGATATTTTTCCAAGCGAAGACTTTCAGGTCACTACCCATAAAATTAAAATTGACTGATAGATGAAAAAAACAAGTTGAAAAAACCCTGGAAATAGTTTATACATTTTATAGCAACAGTTTATTTTCAAGGTTAGGGTTAGGGTTGCTTCTCTAATTCACTTAATGAGAGTATAATCTTTGTAAAATACTCAGGCAAGAAACACCATATATAAACTTTCTTCTTGTCCACCTTTTTGTTTCCAATAAAACCTAGTATCTATTTAAACACTTTTAATATCAAGCATGTATGACTAGATTAACTTAAAGATTTGTAAAAATCTGTTTGTTTTTTGTTTTTAAGGTGTGTCCCAAAAATGTAGAAAGAATGTGGCCAGAGGTTGCCATTCAACAGTTTCAACAGTGCATCTGTGACCAACAAGTTAAAATACAAAGATTATCAGAGAAGAAAGAAAAGTGGTATGACTCCCTCCCATGGATTATTAAAGTTGTTTTCAACAAGAAACACTTGGACCACATAGCATCTAAGAGTACAGACACCAAAGCTGAGAGTCTTTCCAAATTCCTCATTAACATTGGCTTAGCTCAGGCTATAGAACTGCATGATTTAGTCCAAGAGCTGAAGGTGTTTTATAGCGATGACACTGGTGCAGACTGCCCTGATTTGCAGGAACACTCTGAAGCTAATATTTGTGCTCTTACACATTCACACAAGGTAGATAGGAAAGTAGAGAATCTTATGCAGAGGGAGTCTAACTATGAACTGGGTTTATTGGTGCATGAAAAGCTTGTTCAGCTGTGCAGAACCATAAAACTGCCAAGCAACGTCAACAGTGGTGCAGAGTCTAGAGAGGATGAAGAGATGACTCTTCCCATCTTGCTCCGTTCAGTCATATCTCCTGACAGTTTTTTTGTCTCGTATGTGGGAGCCCACTTGCAGGAGATGGTTAAAGAAATACAAACCCAGTTAGATGTTTCATATAATAATCAACCAAAATCAGAACTTATAGCAAGGAAGCAGTCATTTTCTCCCCCTAGTGTTGGCTCTCTTTGTTGTGCTATTTTTTCTGAAGACAGTCTCTTTTATAGAGGATTAATATTAGCAGCTAGCAACAAAACCAGTCAGCATGGAAAGTCTGTTATTCAGGTAAAACTTTTTTTTTTTTTTCATTTTCACAAAAATAAATTTATTTATTTCTAAAATTTTAAAGGCACAAAATTACTGTTTCTTTAACATTTATACCAAATCTCAATACCAAAATAAAACCCATCATTTCATATATTATATTTAAAATCAGAATGAACACTTAATTTTGTTTCATTCTCTTTTTTTAGAGATCAGAAATGGCCTACTTTACCTATAGACCCTCTGTTATGTGGTGACTTTACTTATTTCCTTTGTTTTAGGCAACTCCCTTCAGCATGGTCCATGTCCATCTTGTCATCTTTGCCTCTTAGTCTACCGATTTTCTCATGTCTGCTTTGCGATAGCATTTAAGAAATTTCTGTAGCATACTCATTGTGAAATAAAACAAAAAAAGGGTAAAAAGATTTCCTCATCCAGAAACAGAATTGAATGAATTGAAATAACTTTTCTCTTAAAACTATACACAATTTTCATTGCAAAGGCAGAGTAAAAAATATTTCTCTATCTACACATTAACTAACTTCTCAGTTACTTATTGAGTGCAAATGTTTTTTTTTTGTTTTTTTTTTTAATTGGGAGAGAGTATCAAAATATTTATAACTTTAGTGGGTTTTTTTTTACTTTCCGTATTTTACAGTATTGCACATTTGTTTTATAAGTTTTGGACATTCTTCAGAAATGAAGAGTGCTATGTCTTAGTCCAAACTTCTTGAAGGACAGAGGGTATGGAAGCTGGTAGGGTTGAACTGGGAACCAGCATGATGACAGTCTAAATCACTTACCACACAGACAATCAGGCAGTAGTGAAACAGGAAGCTCCTGTATTCAGTAACTAAGTTTAAAATTGTGATTTATTTTTAAAGGTTTTGCAAATAGTTTGACTATAAGCATGATAAATCTTTCTCATCTCTTACAGTTTCTGGTTTTCTTTATTGATTTTGGAGACTATGAGTGGGTTCCAGAATCAAATGTGTTCCCTCTCTCAGACAAACTTCAGAAGATCAAGAGTGCTGTTTTGTGGTGTTCGCTCAGTAATCTCCAACCCCCAGAACCTCACAAGCCCTGGTCATCTCATGTTGTAGACATCTTCAAAGCCATGATGAGTTCCGAGAGGAAATCTCACTTAGTGGTCAGCAAATCTAAGCTGTGTGCATTGCAAGAGTAATATATTCTTTTTTTTTTTCTTTTTATCAAGCCTATATCAATTCACTGCATCTGTCTGTTTGGTACAAATGTTGTACACATTATTTCTTCTATTTCCCATTCTCGGATCATGTTGAAACTTGTCACAATTATTCATTGTCAATGATAAAACATAAATCATAAATCAATAAAAAATTAGCCAGTTAGTTAACCTATTTGTCAGATTTATTTTTTTTTATATGGAACATCATCTGATGAAGCAGCAGCTATTAGTGCTGAATCTGCTTCTCAGCTTCAGACCCTGGTTGACAAATTATCTTCTGCATGCCAGAAATTTGGCTTAAATATTAGTCAAAGCTAGACCAAAATACTAGTTCAGAACACAAGTACTCACCTCTTGTGACCATTAATGGCCAACCACTGGAATTTGGTTTTGTAATCTTGTTTCGATAATCTCAAATGATGTGCTACTGGATAAAGACATCAACAACAGGATAGCCTAGGCAATGGGCACCATGTCACTGCTGCAGAAAAGTGTGTGGGACTACCAATACCAAAGCCCTAGTCTACCAAACCTTTGTGATAAACACAATGCAATATGGTAGTGAAGCATTGTCAACACTACTCTTGGCAGGAAAAATACCTGAATATCTTTCACCTTCTATACAGATTTATAGCGGCCTCCAAAAGGTAAACGATGCTAATAGTTTTGTGTGGTCAGTCTATCCGTCCGTCAGTCCCATTTAGATCTCGTAAACTAGAAAAGATATTGAAAATCCGACATGATATTTTAGACCATTCAAAGTTCTAATGCATTGGCTTCTTTTTTCTTTTCTGAAAGCAAAAATTTTAATTTTTAAAATCAACTATGCAAGCATTTTTTTTTCCATAAAAATGCACCATTTTTACAACTATTCACCTTTATAGCAGCAAACACAGGAGGCTATTTAGTAAGGAAGATGTCTATTTACCATATTTATAACACATTTATGCAAACAGTTTTAGTTTTTTTTTTTATAAATGTATTGCTAAGTTAATAAGTTCTGTCATACAAAAAATATATATTTTTTATTTTATCTACAGAAATGTCATTCTTGGTCCTCTTACCTAATGCTCATAGCTTCTAATATTTTTGCCGAAAATATTGAAACCTATCCTAGGGGCCACTTCTGAGTTTGTATTTTCACACAAATTCTTTATGTAATCTTTTTTTTTCCAGCTCTACAGTTGGCAGCATTTTACAATCGGAACCACTTCCAGTATTTCTTGTTGTTGAAGATCAATATGGGGAAGAACTCTGTGTAAACCTTGAACTGATTGCCATGGGATTGGCATCTTTAGATAGGAATGGTACTCCTTGTTTGGAACCTGTTGAAAGTAAGTTACAAATAGAAAAACCAGTTATGTTTTGTTTGTTTGTATCAATTAAATTGTTACTTTGATCTCTTATAATTATCATTTTAAAAGAAAACTGTTACTGAAAGTGTAGTTATTAATGATTTATTGAATAGACAATGCTTCTACTTGGACAGCTTGCCAACCATTAATAATAATATGAAACTACTGAAGTTTTAAATTGTTTCTCCTCATTTCTCACTAAACAATCTCTTCCATCTTGTTAATCCATCTCCTTGCAAATAAGCTCATGTGAAGACAAATTTTGTGAACCTTTCTCACTAGAAAAACCTAAAGTGGAGTTAAAGGTATTTTAGAGGCACAGTTACCTGATAATAGTTGCAGAAGTTAAATTCTCTGCCTACAAAATTTAAAATAATTAGATTGGGATTGTGTCTATTTTACAGATGCTGGTAATCCTGGTTTAAATGTTGAATGGGATCCTATGACTGAAGACTTCACCTCTCTAAGAAATAGTTACAAAGTAAATGTCGATGATCCTGGAGTTGCTCTGGTTGGATATTGTAAGTGTCCAGAAGTTGTTTTGAAGTGAGCTTTGTATTCTCTTCACAATCATATGATATACTGCCTTTAAATTTATTACCTCACTACTGAAGAAACAGCGCTGAATATAGTTCTCTTGAATGTAATGCCTTCAAACTTAAATCAACTGAATAATTAATTCAAATTATAAATTTCGATGATAATTTGGCTGACATTAAATAATGTAGTATATATAGCACAGTAGTTAAGTGAAAAGTAAAGTTCCCCATTCAGATCTTGTGTTCATAGATAGCACAGCAGAGATACATATTAGCAATAATCCATTGCAGAATAGTAATAATAATCCAATGCTGGATTACGTTGATATTTTAGGAAAACTAGCTAATACCTTAAATTGACTTAAATGATTGTTTTGTTTTTTTGTAAAAAATTTTCCAGCATCGGGTCAAGTAGACAAGGCCAGAAAAAAGGTCTGTGTGTATTATAATAGACGAGGTGGATGTCATAAAGGTCAGCAGTGCCCTAACATGCACATTAAAGTAGATGACACAGGTAGGTAGATTTTATTAAAATATGAACACTTAATTATTGTTACGGTTGTAGCACAGCATGGTGTGTAGCAGAGCATGGTGGGAATGGGAAAAAAGGTGCGAATTTGTGTATTGAATGGATGGGATGTGAAAAGGAGGAAGCCGGGAGAAACTGATAGGAAGGGAAATAAAATGTTGATGTTTACATAATGTGTTATATTATTAAAGCATTTTTAGAGTAAAACCATGAGAGTGTGTTATTATTTGAAGAGTCTTGTGTCATAACAATTATATAAGTCTTTTAAATTATTTGTTTTTTACATTTAAAAAATCTGACTATTCAGCTGAAGATATTTAGTGTTGATTATGTATCTAGTTATGCCTCACATCATATGTTGGTGTTTGCTATTTTAATTATACCTTGAGAATTTGTGACCTGAACATGGCAATATTTCTTTCTGTCCAGTTAACAAGTGAAACATGAGTGGGTTCTTACATGTTGATACAGATAACTGATCCAGTTTATTAAGAAGGTTGTCTCATTTTTGTTGGGTTAAATCTCAATGCAGACAAAATAGTATTCTGATGCCTATTTTTGTAACACTGTATTTCATTAACACTGATAAATTCATAAAAATTGTATTTTATATAAATTAGCTGTCAGTTCTTTATATGCAGTAGCTCAAATAATAATTTAACTTGTTTAAAAAAAAGGCTATTTCCTAACACTAATAAGAAATGTATAATTTTGGAGAAACTGTTGCAGTGTGTTTATGCTACTTGGATTTCTTTCTTTTTTTCCAGTATTATTTTTATTATTACATTATTATGTAATATCTAAAGATAACAACAAAAACCTATGGTCATACATTAAGTCTAAGAAAATGGAAACAACCGGCATAGCGCCATTAAAAGGAGAAAACAACTTAACGCATAACGATAATGAAACTAAAGCTAACATCCTAAACAAATACTTTGCATCAGCATTCTCAGCCCCAGGAGACAAAGACATATCAATTAATTTAAACCAAGTAGACAATATAGAAGAGATAGAAGTACAGGAAAATGGAGTCGAAAAACTATTAGCAAGCATCAAGCCGAATAAAGCGTCTGGACCTGATGGTATTCCAGCTAGATTACTCAAGGAACTTAGCAAAGAACTAGCACCTGTGTTCAAAATACTTTTTCAGGCATCTCTTAACCAGGGCAGAGTACCAAGGGACTGGAAAGAAGCTAATGTCACACCTCTATTTAAAAAAGGAGAAAAATCTGACCCAGGAAACTACAGACCAGTATCACTTACCAGCATCACATGTAAAATCCTAGAACACATAATATGTAGCAACATCATAAACCACTTAGATAAACATAATGTCCTTACTCCATACCAACATGGCTTTAGGAAACATAGATCATGTGAAACACAGCTAATAGGACTAATTGATGACTTTTCAAAAGGCTTAGATAATAGTGAACAAATAGATGCTATCTTACTAGACTTTTCCAAAGCTTTTGACAAAGTTCACCACCATAGTTTGCTTAAAAAATTAAAATATTTTGGTATTGATGGTCCATTGCATCAGTGGATTAAAGATTTTCTGATAGGAAGAGAACAAACTGTAATAATAGATGGTTCTAAATCAACACCAATAACAGTAAACTCAGGTGTACCACAAGGAACAGTCTTAGGTCCACTACTATTTCTAATTTACATAAACGATTTACCAAATTGCATTAGTTCAGGAACAAAAGTTAGATTATTTGCAGATGATTGCATAATATATAGGACAATAAAAACAACACAAGACACAGAAATTTTACAAAAAGAATTAGATAAATTACAGAAATGGGAATCAAATTGGAGCATGTCTTTCCACCCAGAAAAATGTCAGTTATTAAGAGTAACAAAAAAACTAAAACAAATTAATTCCACTTATCTTATTCATGGTAAACCAGTAACACAGACTAAAAACGCAAAATACCTAGGTGTTATAATAAATGAAAAACTGTCATGGAATCCCCATATTGATGAAACTATAAAAAAATCAAACAAAACATTAGGGTTTATTAAAAGAAATTTCTATAAATCAAAAAAGGACATAAAACTAAAATGCTATTTAACCTTGGTTAGGCCAATAATAGAATATGCATCCTCTGTTTGGGACCCCTCAACTCAAGAAAACATTAAGAAACTAGAACAGACACAAAATAGAGCAGTACGATTCATAACAAACGAATATTCACATTTCACTAGAGTAACACCTTTAGTAAAATCACTAAATTTAGAAAGCCTTCAGGATAGAAGACTTAAGAGTAAAGTAGCAATTATACACAAAACACTGAACCATAATCTCCAAATACAAAAACAAAACTTAATAAAATACTCAGAAAGACACAAAGATAAAGGCACATTCCTCGTCCCATATGCTAGGACAAATCTGTACAAATGCTCTTTCTTCCCTAGTGCCATTAGAGCATGGAATGGTTTGCCTGAGCTAGCCAGGAAAACCAGTGACTTGGCAGAATTTAAGTCACTGGTAAATATGCATGACTGAATGCATGACGCGTAGGACGTAATCATCTTCTTTTTTGAAGTAACGTCTGTATTATATAAGATAAGATAAGATTATTTGTATAATTATTTTTTTTTTTTAGCTGTCATAAAATTGCTTATGTTTTTTTTTTCTTCTATGTAAATGTTTTTGTCCTTTTTCTAGGCACCATGTCTGATAAAGTTCCAGTGTTGCTGTTTGAAGACAACTCTCATCTGATACCAGAGGAAGGGACACATTGTTTAGTCATGGTGGTCCATGTCAAAAGTCCAATTAGTTTTTTTGTTCATGTTATCAACAGTAGCTGTGCTGAGGAAGAATCTCTAAAAGATTTAAAGGACAGAATGAAGTAAATCTAGCTGAAACTTTTTTTTTCTTTCAGTTTTTAAAATTTTAGACCATTAAATGACAGCTTCTGTGATTTTTCTATAAATATAGAAAGCTGAGAAAATTAAAACAATGAAACCATAAAACACAATTTATTCATAGAATGTTGAGAAAGACAGTAGACGGTTTAAATATCCCAGTGAGATCTAGATGTGGGAACTTAGACTTTCCTGGCAAAATGCCAATGATATAAAAATACAACAAAAAATAAACATTTTCAATAGGTTAACAAAATTCAGAATGTTCTCTACTTGTTTCACATCATTTAGTATCTACTTAAAGACGATTACATAATGACTCTTTGCAGAGTATTTTATGGGAGCAGCCCATTTTATGATGGAGATTTAACATTGCTAGCACCTGGTCAAGCAGTCGCAGCTTGTCTTGATGGAAACTGGCTGCGAGGAAAAGTTCTTGACACTGATGTAGAAAATTCTGTTGTTCAGGTAAAGTGTTCTTATTTCTAATTGAATGTTTTGTCTTGGAAATGCAAACCATTAAAATAATGAAATCATCATGTTTATCTTTCTATAATGGCATTGGGCCGACAAAAATGTTCTTTGGTCAACCCTCTACCAACCACTTTAGTTTCTCCAACAAGCATCTTTTAGATTTTTTCAGGACCTTTTGTAAGCAAAAATGAACATTTTTGCCTGCTACTCAGCCACACTGTTGTATCAAATAAAGTAGTAGTAGCAATAATTAACTGTAACATGTGTTACAGCTAGTACTTATTTAAAAAATGTATGCTTGATAATGAAAAAGGCAAATATCATTTATATCTGTTCTTCTTCTTCTTTGTTCTCATTGTTATGTTGGAGGGTTCAGATCACTACACCAATATCTGAGATGAACTGCGCAGTGGTTTCCAAGTCAGGGAGCTCTCCATATAGTTTTCTTTCTATTGGGGTGTTTTGGGGCCAGTGTCTTAGACGGGCCTCTTGGTAAAGATCGCAGTCTTGGAGGACGTGGTCGGCACTCTCTGATGACACTCCACATGGGCAGATATCACTGGTTCCAATTTTGAGCTTCCGGTACATGTGTTGTCACATTCTGTTGTGTCCGGTCCTAAGTCGAAAGATTACATGTTGATCTTGTCGTGATAGCTTATAGTAAGCATCATCTTTCTTGTGATTTGGATGTGAGCTTGTCCATTTCTCATTTATTTTATTTATAATTAATTTCTTCCGAGTAGAGTGCAGAGTTAATTTGTGAGCCACTTCTTCCACCCTTGGCGAGTGTGTCAGCCTTCTCGTTTCCCTCTAGTTGAATATGAGCTGGCACCCACTGCACAACAGTCTTTCTGCTGTTGTTGTCAGTGATACTCTGAGGTTTTCAACACAAGAGAAACCAGAGTTCTGCAAGCCTTGGAGGGTTGTCTTCGCATCGGTCAGCAAGACAATCTGACTGTGTGGGGAACTTGGATGATTAGCTAGCATGGTAGCAGCTAGTGTTAGTGCTTCCCTTTCTGCTCTGTGGCTGTCAGTTGCAATGGATTTTTCTAGTT
>JADKLZ010000687.1:6617934-6666970 GCA_021533235.1 Biomphalaria straminea
TTACCATTTATTGTATATGTACATTATCATTGAAAGATTTCATAGGTTGTGCCAGTTTGCTTCATATGGACTTTTTTTTTTTGCAGTGAAATTTTTAAGACTATGACTCTTGGGAATGAATTTGTTGCTGAAGTAAAAAGCAGGTTGGAAGATATTTTTTTTTTACATTGGCAGTTTAAATTGTACCTTTGTTAGCAAATTGGAATCAGAAACAAAGGTAGAAATATAGAGTACCAGTATTTGTAATTTTCACTTAGGCTAATTTGATGAAGTCAGAATAGACAAGGTTAATTGCTCAGTTTTCTCCTATGTTAACTAGAAAGTAAGCAAAGGTTTACTAAGAATAGTGGGAAGCGTGGTCGAGAGGCTAAGTGCGGCTTGAGCTTGGCTTGCTTGGCTACCTAGAAGGGGGCTCGAGGTTCGACACCCGACTCGGGCAGAGTTGTGTTTACTGAGCGCCCAAAGGCAGCACGGGAAACCAATTCCTAGATACCCCCTCCCCCCCCACCGGTCCACAAATGAGATTGGACCAAAGCGCTCTGAGCATGCTATAAGCATGAAAGTAGCGCTATATAAAAGCTATAATATATATATATAATAACTGGAATAGACTTAAATTAAAGGTGAAGTATTTCTTATATTTATAGTAATCATTTATAGCACCACTTTCACTATTAACTGTTATCTATATAGTATATATTCTACTTAAGACAGTTTTCTTAATTCATTGAAACATTAAGTCCATTGTTCTACTTTTGTTTTGTTTTTTATAGTATATTAATTATAAGAGATTATTGCACCAGAATGTGATAGCGACTGAAGGGTTTAATTTTAAATGTAATTAATGGGAAGCATGGTCGAGAGGCTAACTGCGCTTTAGCTTGGCTTGGCTACCTAGAAGGGGGCTCGAGGTTCGACACTTGACTCGGGCAGAGTTGTGTTTACTGAGCGCCTAAAAGCAGCACGGAAAACAACTCCTAGATACCCCCTCTCCCCCACTGGTCCTCAAATGAGATTGGACCAAAGCGCTCTGAGCATGCTATAAGCATGAAAGTAGCGCTATATAAAAGCTATAATAATAATCTGATTTAATGTTTTACCTTACCTATCCCTTAGTCTAGTCTGTTGGAGCAAGAAGCAAGACTTGTTGACTGTGTTTTTCTCCATTCCTCCCTGTCTTTTGCCTTGTTTAGAACCTCTTTCAATGGCAGGCCCGTCCATTCTTTTATGTTGTCCTCCTATCGCTTTCTCTGTATGCCTCTTCTTTTTTTCCTGGTACTGTTCCCTGGAGGAAGGTCTTTGCGAACCTCGAAGATCTTGTAATATGGCCATAGGCTTTAAGAAGTCCTTTCAAAACTTCAAATAATATGGAAAGACATCAAAATCAGACTGGTTGATGCGCTCTCTGGTCATGGCCACATTTTATATGCTTGCGAGTCGTTGACGCTGACTGCAGAGCTAGAGGGGAGGATCCTAGCAATAGAATTGAGATGCTACAGAAGAATCCCAGGCATCACATTTAAATACCTCATCACAAATCAAGAGATTAGAAACAGGGTTAATGCAGCGATCGGACCCCATGATGAGCTGCCGACATTGTAAAAAAAAAAAAAAAACTCAAGCTTAAAGTCTATGGCCATAAAATCTATTTTATTTTAGTGTAGTGCAATTTTATTTTAGTGTGCTTCTTACATATTGGTGGGGTTTTTTTATTATTAGAAGTGCAATTAAGTCTGAAAATAATTTTAGATATCTATGTTACTTTTCTAATGGGACAAAAATAGCATTCAAAACTTAAAATTCAAAATATAAATTAATTAATTATTAACAGGTCACATTGCAGCTTTTTGTTTGTACAAGATTGTACTTCTTCATTCGTTTGTAATCTGTTTCAACACTGAGAAAAAAATGTACAAAACAAATACTGCAGAGGCCAGAAGTCAGATATTAAAATGTTGTAGAACATTTTGTAAAAATAGATATTTCTGTGTTCCAGATCACCATCTGGACGTGTGTATGTATGCTTAGAGTCAGTGGAGCCTCCCTATGAAGAAGTCACTCAGTGTCTTATCAATGCAGGGTTAGTGAAGAAGAAGAAGAAACTCAGTCTGCCTCAGACAATAGCCAAGGTCATTGAGAAGGAAAAAAGATCATTGACATTTTTGCCAGGATAAAATTTTTAGTCTCATTGCCTTAAAAAAAAATGATGCAATACAAATGTATAAATCAGAAGCAGTCCCAGATCAATACAATTATTTAAACTGAAATAATACACTTGAAGAGGTGATCAGAAGTATTCCTGTAAATATTTCAAATCTAGGGATATTCAAATTTAAGTTTTAATTCATTCATTTTTGTTCTTTAACTTGAATGTTAATTTATTTTAATTTCTTTTTGCTAGACCTTGGTTATAAAAATAATATGCTTGACTTGCAACAATTTTATGTACTATTGCACATGTTAAACATTTTTGTTTTTGTTTAAGCATTTATGCTTAAATTGATAGAAGAATTCTGTATATATTTTAAGTATTAATTTTATGCATCAGTATTAATTAAAACAGCTTAATGTCAGGGTTAAGATCAGGTTTGATGGAAAATAGCCTTTGTCTTCCAATAGTACTAGCAACATATATTCAGAGACAAATTTATTTTTTTTCACTAACAAATGAATATTTTTCCATACTAATAAATTTTCTGTGATTCAGATAATAATCTCATTAGCAACATTTACTATCTAGGATTCCACTATATCAGGATTTTAACCCTGACACACATTTATTTACCTATATAAATATATTTATATTTATTTTGACTCGGGGAATGATGTTGATAATTTTGTTCAAGTATAATATTAAAATGTGTTCTATAATGTTACATTATTGTGTTATTGTGATTTCATTCTTGTAACAAGTAACAGTTGTCTGATCTGTAGAGAGTTTGGCTTTTGAACTGATGGGCCACTGGGTGAAGAATGATAAGCAGAGCCTGGTTTAAAGAGAGAGAGAACCTACATAAAGCTGAGTTTGCCAGTCAGATGATTTGTCAGTCTTCCTTGTTGGCATGAGCATCATTTACTTCCTTAAGTCTGTTGCATGAGTAGTACACACATGTACATCAGAACTCCCTTCAGTGCTGTTTTATGTAGTTCTATGACAACCTACCTAAATTAATTCTGCTTTTCTACCTTGTACAGATGGCAAACAAAACTCATCTGCTTCAATCATCATCTAACTCCATTTGAGTGAGGGCTTGAGAGGCTCAAATCCTCTCTTGCAAAAGCCCTAGACAGAAATCCTGCTGTATTGCGTAGTGCATACATGTCATCATACAGGTTTCCCAGACCTGTTGAGACAGATCAGCAAGTCTGGGGCAGTCAAAAAGAATATCTGCTTCAATAAAAACTGTCAATATCTTAAAACTGTTTACTGATACTGCATAAAATAAAAAATTTCTCGAATCATGCATCTGATCAGAAATAATATTTTTTTGCAACTATGATAAAAAATAGCTCTTATCTTGAATTAAGTTTTATTACTATTTTTTTTTAATACCAGTACTTAATAAAAAAAACAAACATCTTTTAACACAGCAAAATGTAGAAATTAATTTTATGACTTGAATAACAAATTTGTAGCCTTCATGTAAAGATCTCATAAACATTGAACCAATAAGTAGATCATTATTACAATGTAAACAAATGAAACACTTTCCAGCAAACACTTAAATAAATAATGTATACTAATGATAGACATAATCAATTTTTAGATTATCTAAACACAAAAATAACTAAAATATATTGTTTCAAGTTGCTAAAAAAAAAAGCTTAAAAGAGGTTTTAAAATCTGAAGACATTTAGTTTGCAAAATCTAAAAAAATGCTTAATTTGTTACTTTCAATACATAATAGTCAAAATCTAAAATTTTCAATAGTGTAAATGGAATGTTATAATAATATATAAATATTTGTGGCTTGCTTTAAAATATAAAATATTTTTATAACATAATAATCAGCTATTTTGCTATAAGTTATGCATGACTTTATCACATTAAAAAATGGTAACATTTGAAAAAAAAATGGCCAGAAATATACGGTTAAAAATATGTCAAGATAAAAAAAAATGTTACCAAGAACATTGTAGGTATATGTAAGTGGACAGCTTATTAGCTGTTGTAAAAAAAATGACTAGGAATGTTTGATTCAGAGAGACACTTCATCAGTACACAAACAATGTTTACAGTAATATAGCTATAAAGTAACTTTAACAATGCACAACCAGAATTCTTACAGCAATATACTTTTTAAATTGACTTTAACAATACACCAACAGCAGGTTACAGTTAAAAATAATTGATTTGTTTATTTTAAAAATTAGACTTGTTCCCAAATATATTGTAATTCTTTTTGCAAGAAAGCAATGATGCTAAGATATAGATTGATTGTATTATGGGAAGTATCAATCCATCGTAAGGAAAAAATTCACAAGTTAGTGATTCAAAAAAATTTTTAGATTTGAAAAAAAAGATAATTTTAATTGCTATGTAAATAGCCATATCTATGACTTCCCACATCAAATGACTGGTTTTATGTCAATTAAATCAATATTTTTCTAACAACTCAAAAATTGTAGCAAAGTATGTTCTTTGTAAAAAAAATTAAAAAGATAGTGGACACATTCATCTTACTTCTATCATGACATGTTACTGATCAAAATAATTTTGCTGAAAATTTTTCTATAAATAAAAGTAATTATTGAATCTTCTAAAAGATTAAACATTTTAATAATTTATTCAACCAAAAACAGTTTAATGTTTTTAAAGACACTTTGTCATTTAGGAATGTTTCTTAAAATGGAAGACATGATAACTAATAAATGAATTAAAAACATAGGAAACAGATAATACATATATGTGCACATGATAACATAGGAAATAGGCCTGTATAAAAACCAAAGCAAAATACAAAATCAATTTACTCCTCTACATCTACTACAACTATTTCATTTTTGTAATAGTATGGAAACATACTGAAAGTTTAAGGCACTTAAATAAAAAAAAAACTGATGTAAAATAAGTCAAACATTATAAAATTGCTTAGAATGTAGGTTGCCATAAAAAATGTTCAAAGAAAAATTTAAGTAATATTTGCAAACTAATAAAGTTAAAATATTAAATATGAATAAAATGTCATTTTGCTTAGTAGTAGCATGTGGTTTGAGCTCAATTTGAAAAAAGCTCACAATGTTATTAATAATAATATTAATCTAAGATCTTCTAAAATTGTAAGGCCTTATGGATTCCCAAGCAAGAATATATAGAAAAAGTAAACCAAGATAGGTACTGTCTTGTATTATCATCTAACGTGAATTTCTGATTGATTCTTGTTTTTTAAATTCTACATTGTTTTATCTCTGAAATGACTTAATGGTACAATGAGTAAGTATTAGCAAGAAGTAAAGTTTATTGTCAATAAAATTATTATAAACAAGTATTAAAAATGGTGTCAAATGAAGAAAATATGTGAAGTTGCTTTGTTTCAGTAACTATAAATTACTAACAATTTAATTTCATCAAAAACAATACAAACAAAGTGGAAGGATGCCCTAGAATATTTAATTAGAAATCCCAGACAGGAATTGAACATGAGGCTCTTACTTCAAAAACAAATTGCTTTACTACCCAGCCACCTTGCCCTAAACAATGTCTACTACATTGAGTAAGGTCTAGAAGTTTACAGTTACATTATTTAAAAAGAAAAAAAAAAGATATCTTAAGCTTAATAATATTATTTTTTAGTTGTCAATGAATGTCATTACTTAACTCTTTCTCTCCTAACTGATGATACCAATGTTGATTTGACCCCATTAAATTAAATTATTTTTTGTTTTAGAAACTTCATTTTGTGTTATACAAAGGAGCATGCATTCTTCTATAATTCTATACCTAATATAACATTTCCTGATTACAAATGTTATTGAAATTAAATCATAACAGGATAGTGAAACACAAATGTACAAAAAGAATAATCCCATCGGAACGTGGAAAATAATTACGGAGAGAAAGAATTAAAGGACTATGTTGAGTGGCAGTGATACTGGAGATAAATATAAGAAAATCTATAAATTTAAGCTAAGCAGGTCAAGATTTTTTTTGTCTTGCTTGGAAGCCAATGAAAATATTTCTTGTTCTGGCAAAAGAAAATCATATGTTGGCTACATTTAAAAGAAATGCTACAAAATGTAATATTTATATTCCCTAAAAAACGAACCCATTTTTTTGTATTTAGCTGTAATCAATTCTAATAAACTGAGATGCAGAAAGTATGCATAAATAATGTGTGCTGATAAAAAAATAAATGATTGTCAAATAATAAAATTGAAATACAGCTAAACTATATACAATATTAAGTATACATTAGGTTTATCATATGATAAGATGATTGTACTTGTAATGTAAACAATAGTTAAAACAATGAGGTAAGTGACAGCTATCTTTTAATTTACATTGGTTCTCAAATATAATATTATATCATAGGCAAACCCAAGTTTTCAAAACTAGTTGTTAAAGATAGAGATTTAAATTGTACTGAAAGCCTTTTGTGGCCTTTACTGGCAATCATAATTCATTATCAAATAGCATGTGGAAAAAAAATTTACAGTTTACATAGTAATAGACTTTAAATATATTTTTTTAACCATTTTGTCATTCTTTGTTTTAGTAAAATTATAAGCAATTCAGAAATTATTACAGTTATTTTGTTTTAAAATTTTAGCTTTGTTAAAAAGTAATCTTAATAAAAACAAATTTGTTAGTATTTAGCCCAGCTGTGAAGTCTTAACTCTGTGCTATAATTTGAAATCAATATCATGTTGTTGTTTCCCGCAAACCATGCTTGCAAATTGAAGTTCATAAGAAGTCAATTAGATCAGCCCAAATATCCATCAAGACGCTATTTCTTCACATTTGACACCATACAATATATATATATATATAGTCAATATTTGAAAACTTAATTTAAAGGATGTAAATTAATTATGCCTTAATTACTACAATTCAACTATCGATAAACATTTATCACTAATAATAATACATAGTTATGAAATATAACAAAGATATATAAAGTGGACTACATTAATGAATGTCATCCCCTTGGAAGGAGAAAAGGGAGATATTGTTATTTTTTTCCTATTATAATTTAATAAATTAAAAAAAAAATACAATTATTAAAACCCAATTAGAGCTTTATCTGTTTCTTTAAAATGTTACTGTGTTTCTCCTTGAATTTAGCTAGGTCGACTCGTGTCAACATTATGCACTTTCTTGTATACCACAAAGTAAAGGACGAAAGCAAGCACATAAGTCCCAATTCCAACAATGACTCCAATGATGACAAACAGTAATGCCTTTTTGGCATTCCCTTTTGCTAAGTCAATGTCTCCTAGTTGCCATGCATAATTAGATTTGACTGAAATAGAGTTAAAATAAATCCTCATTATTTTTATGCTAATAATTAGCTAAAGGTCAGACAGTCTATTTTGTCATCAGTACTTTTTAAAAGAATTATTGCATTTTCTGTTGGGTTGTGACACAATTTTTTTTTTACTCTGAACACAAATAGATGAGCATTGTTAGAAAGTAAAGGTGAGCGCATTTGAAAATTTAAAACCAGTCCAGCACAAAGACAAAAATTTACTGCTAAAAAAATTACTATGAACAACTGCTATATAGTGCAATTTGTATTGTGTACAATTTTTTTTTTCCCTTTTTGTTCACTGCTTCTCTAAAAAAAAAACAGTGTGCCACTATTTGACTTTTGAAAAATATCCTAGTTTTACTGAATTATTCTTAGAAAATGAGAGGATCAAGATAGATTATATAAAACTATCAGATATGGTCTCTCAATTACCTTATGCAGGGTTATGGGATAAAAGACAATTGAGATAAATTATTGTGACGTTTCTCAGTTTTATTATCACAATACATTAAGACATTGAAAAAAAAAAAAAGAGAACAAATAAACTTCTCTTTTAAAGTAAGACATAAATCACCTTTAAACTATTATAATAATAAATAAAATAAAATAAAAATACCTCCAAAATGATATCCAAGAAGACCAAAAATAAAATTGCACAGAAATAGCACAGCACAAGATGTTATGACAAAATCTTTGGGTTTCAAACTTGGGTCTGGTTTTTGGGCAATCACTGGCGCAGGAGACTGTGTGAATATTGCTAGGGCATTCTGGCCATCATAAGACACGTGACTGTTATTCTTTGAAGGCTGTTGAGTGACAACAGACTTTGGAGTTTTTATACTGATGTGCACCTCTTGGTGATTGATAGTGGCAGGACTAGACATTTTGTTTCATTTCAAAACAGCACAGCTGTAGAAAATTTTTGAGAATTAAGTTGCCATTACTATTACATCTGACAACAATCTGAAGAGCAGCCTAAATACAGTTTTTGAATTAATTTTTTTTTAGTTAAATGCTAAATATACCTCAAATAGTAAACACTGCATTCCTTCATTCATACATTCATTATATATGCAGTATAGTTATAGATATAAAGTAGGCTTTCAGTGCTGGTTTGTACATTATTCTTATTCATTAAGTTACTCTCAGGAAGTAACTTAACTAGCGCTATGGAGTGTTGCGTTACTCTCAGTAAGTAACTTGGTTTATAATATTTACTTCATTATCTTTTTAATGTTAAACTTTTTAGTTCTTTTTTTTATATATTTTAAGGATATGAGAGGGATTATTTTTTGCTTTGTTTGTAAATTGGTTGCAGGAAAAAAAAAAGTTTAAAAAAAAAGACTACATTGTGTTAGAGGTTCCTCTTTTTTAGTTTATTTCACAGGACCCAAAAGAATGTTAATAATACAATTTTTTTGTGCATTTGTTCATTTTTAATGAGACTTGAAGTGATAAGATGTGTTAGGTTTTGTGATTTTTCACTATTTATGGTTTAAATGTATAATTAAAGGGTTACATCTTTCAATAAAATGATTTTTAATGAATTTTTGTATATATTTCCTTTTTTAGCTCAGATTACATTACATTAAATTAAATTTTCAATATTTTATTTTATTTATTACACTTTTTCCTTTAAAATAAAATCAAATTTGACAGATTATATGATAAAATAAAAAAGTTACATTAGTTTTAGTGACTCTACCCCACACCCTTGCACATTTTTGTTGTCCCAATAACTCCATTTTTTGGATCAAAATAATTTGCACTGAAAGAGTTAACAAGTCATTTAACATTGTTTTCTTTGCTGCACCTATTTTTTTTTTTTACAATTTTAAATTTTAGAAAATAAATTATTGTATATGATGTTTCACTTTAATCTTCCAAAATGAATTATTGTAAATTCTAGATGATGAGTATTCTTAGATATAAAAATTTGACAGATTCAATAAAATTTTGTTAAATTCTTAAAATGTATAGGAGTATAGGTAAATATAGGTATACAAAGTAGATAAACTAGGCACTAATGACAAGGAAATGAGTCATAGGCCTAAATGGAAAATGTACACATTTGATTATGACAATACAAACAAATTTGAAATGTAGATAAAAGGCTAGGCTAAATTTAGCTGTTTACTGTATACTTACTAACTGTATAGATCTAGATCTTTATGTACCATACAGGTAACTACTTTACTTTAGTCAACATTAGTGTCTTTACTTTAGTACTTTATTGATCCCTACTTACCTACTACCTCAGACTAGACTCACACACTAGGGCTAGAGTGACTAGACGTCTATATTACTCTATAGACTTATAAGATTATTAATAGATTAATATAATAGTATAGAGTCTAGTTAAGTAGATTGAAGATTCTAGATCTAATCTATTATTATTATCTAATTTAAGTAATTATCTGTAGATGCTAGATCTATTACTATTACTAAAATGAGTATTACTATTACTAATCTAGTACCGAATACTACTAGTTGTAGTCAGACGGTTAAAGGATATTAAATATATTCTAGATCTATACATGTAATAATATAATCCTTGTTCAGTAGATGGACAACTAACCAAGGCTCACCTGTTATTTACAGGTGATAAATAACCTACTACAAAGTTTACAAAAGTATCAAGGTCAAGGTCGTTTAAAAAAAAAAAAAAAGAAAATAGCAAAAGAGAGAAATCTAGACATTACTAAATAGCACTTCAATCGATTTAAACTTTTTTTCCCCGTCATAGATGTAGATTAACAGTTCGCTTGATAGATCTACATCTCTCTCTCTTTCTTTTTTTTTTTAATTGCTAGGCCTATTTATGCGGAGAAAAGTTAATACCCTCGAATCGGCGCTCTGGGTTACAAAAATGACCATCACCGTAAAACAATTGTCGAACTATAATATAGGTCTATAAATGCCCCTATATATTTCCAGCGCTTATTCATTTTTGCTAATTTTTTTAAAACTATAAACTCGCTTGACTATAAACACGCTTTACAAGTTCTAACAACCCTCTTGAAAATAATGTTTCATCGGATAGTAGTCTATAGACCGCCAATACCATCGATGGGGAAACTTTTTGAGGAGAGGGACAAAATGTTAAAGCAAAAGTTTTAGCGGATCATAATTGTTTGTATTAATGAAATACATCAATTTAATTAGTTATTTAGTAGGTCTAAATAAACATTTGCTTTGTTCGTCCGTATAAATAGGCCTATATTATAACTTTTATATAGCACTACTTTGAGTACTTTCATGTTTATAGCATGCTCTGAGTGTCTAACTGCGCCTTAGTCCAATCTCATTTGTGTGGGGTGGGGGATATCTTACTGGGAGAAGGTTTTCCGTGCTGCCTTTAGGCGCTAAGTAAACACAACTCTGCTCGAGTCGGACCTCGAACCCCCACCATAGGTAGACAAGCCAAGCTCAAGTGTACTTAGCCTCTCGACCACGCTTTCCTCCTTAGTACTGGAACATAACTTAAAGATACACCCTTAATATTAATTATTAAGTCATCGATAGTTATATATTAAACCTACAGTTTGAAATCCTTTTGCTGGCCTTATTATTCTTTCAGCGACTTCCAGCATTTTTTCCCGTCATTATTGTAGGTGCAGTGAGTTTTGTTTGGAAGTGAAATGTCCTGATATAGATATATTATAGTCCTTATAAACGGTCACGGTTTCTTTGCATATGAAATTAAAATTAAAACAAAAGTGAAGTAGGCTACCTATCTCGGACTTTGCTATCTATGGGACGTATGATGTAAATGTCATCTCCTTCTATGACCGACAATGGTGTCATGTTACCAGCACAACAACCAACCGCCTTTACTTTTCCCCAACTAATGTCAGGTAACTGTTAAAGATGGATGGACTCATCAGGAATGACCTAAGAGGTACATCAATTTGAAACCTTCAGTAGAATTGAGCCATAGTCTCTTAAAACTCTAGGCCAGCAAAGCGAACAAGAGCTCCATCTCACCGTCTTGATTGGACAGTGTGTTCTGTTTGGCAGATTTGTAAGAATGTCTATTTTGACACTGTCATTTACAGTGACACAGTCACTTCGAACTCGCGGACTAGAGGCGTTTCTGAAGGCGGTGTATTATTTGTAATAATTACTTCCAAACATGGCTTTCAGAGGGTCGGATCTGGCCCACGGGCCGTAGTTTGCCTATAACTGGCTATACCATACTTCAAAATTAAGCTACATAAAACGGACTCACATCAGTTTAAGCGAGGACTACGTGGAGAGTTCAAGATCTCATGCTTTCTGTCTGGTAAAAAGTTTGTACATGTTATTTTTCCAACACCCAATCTCGGATCAAGCTGAAATTTCTTTTTTTTTTCCTGACAACACAAGAATCAATTTAGAAAATTAACAAATTAGCTAATTAATTGTTTGTTTGGTAATTCGAACATAGGAAAGAAATTGTAGCCTACTTGACTTAGGGGGTGGACAGTGGTGGTATAAGCTGAATTAGCGTCCTTCGTAGGTCGCCGCTTTAAAGTAAGTTTGAAACAAACAATAGATAAGTTTACAATCTTCTATTTCTATATAGGCTACACCTCATTAGCAGAGTGGTCAAAATGTCGGCTTGAGGAGGCATGCGCTATAAGTTCGCTTTTTTTTTTCTAATTGTTTTTAAAAAACGATTGCTGTTAATTTTCTCTGATATCCCCTTTATTTATCTCCCCAACTCTATTTTCTCAACTGGTCCAGATAAGTGTTAGGATCATAGCGTATTGAGAAAGCTAAAAGCAAGAACTAGCGCTAAAAAAAATAATTGGTAAAAAAAAATTCTCATCACACATATTTATTCTTGTAGGTCTAGATATATAACTGATATAATAATAATAGGCTTGTCTTCGAGTCCGAAGATTAGTGAGGAATACAGTGTTTCCCGTGGCTGTGCAGTCCCAGCTGTGACCTACTGATATAACTAGGCCTATATACTCTCGACTGGATTGTTACAAATGCAAGTGAACTAATAGCTAATCTCAATGTCTTGGACCGTGGCTTGTCAGATCATTTTGTTGTAAACTTTGAAATGCGCCTATCAAAAGCAAAAAGGCCAAAGAAAAATGTGACGTCCCGTAAACTTAAAGCCATAGACATTGCCTCATTCAAAATGGACGTGACCTCTTTGCTGTTGCAACAGAGCAACACAGACGTTCTGAGCGATTACAATTCTTGCTTGAAAAAGTTGCTGGACAGCCATGCACCTCTTGTCACTCGTACAGTCTCAGTTAGGCCATCTGCACCCTGGATGACAGAAGACATAAAGACTGCCAAACTTATTCGCCGACGTGCCGAACGTACATTTCAAAAGACAGGTCTGACGATACATCGCCAAATATACATCCTAGAAAAAAACAAGGTGAACCGTATGATTAGAGATGCAAAAGCTAGTCATATTCGAAAAAAGATCGAAACTTCTGATTCTTCAAAGGAGCTATTTAGAATCACCGCTGAAATGTTAGGGGGAGCAAATAACGAACGTTTGCCGTCAACTATACCAGTATCTGAACTCCCTGATTCCTTCAATAGATTCTTCATTGGCAAGATTGAGCAGATTAGAAATGACATGCCCTCCCTCTCAGCACAGCTTGACCACTCTCCAATCTTTCAAAATTCTCCTTTTTGCGAGTTTCAGCGTGTATCTGAAGAGTATGTCAAAAGTACTATTTTAAAGATGCCAAATAAGTCATGTGACCTTGATCCCATTCCTACTTCATTGCTCCTTGAATGTCTAGATGAGCTTGTACCCACAATTACTAACATTGTGAACTCTTCACTGACTTCAGGCATTGTACCAAAGCAATTTAAACATGCACTTGTCAGGCCCTTATTGAAGAAATCCAGTCTTGATCCAGAATGTCTAAAAAACTATCGCCCAGTATCAAATCTCCCCTTTCTGTCAAAGCTTCTGGAGCGCATCGTGTTAGCGCAAATTCTTTCTCATCTTGAACAGTACTCTCTCTTGGAAGAATTTCAATCTGCATATAGGAAGTGCCGTAGCACAGAGACAGCAGTGGTCCGGGTACTAAACGACTTACTTCACAATTCCGACATAGGCCACATATCAATTCTTTCCATGCTGGACTTGTCCGCAGCTTTTGATACGCTTGACCATGAAATTATGATGGCCAGATTCTCTGCCACTTTTGGTTTAGCAGGAACCGTCCTAAAGTGGCTTGGATCCTACCTGACTGAACGCACCCAGAGTGTCGTTGTTAATGGGACAGAATCAACAAGCTTACTCTTGAAGTACGGGGTACCCCAAGGATCAGTTCTAGGCCCAGTACTGTTCACTATGTATACATATCCACTCAGCGGTGTCATACGGCCAACAGGCATCTTATACCACTTTTTTGCCGACGACTCACAGTTATACGATTCCTCAGTACCCTCAGAGGTGTCACATCTGGCAGAGAAAATCAGTGGTACCGTTGCAAGGGTGAGCGATTGGATGGTTGAGAATAAGCTCAAGATGAATGAAGACAAGACAGAAATAATTAAGATTGGCACTCGGAACAACATCTCAAAAGTCGAGAGCACAGATTCTCTTTTTATCACGAACTGCCAGGTTTCTTATGTCCATGTAGTGCGGAATCTTGGAGTTTTCTTTGACTCAACACTATCTTTCGACCCACACATAAGGCAGCTCTGCAAGGGTCTTTATCTGCAGCTGCGCAGATTAGGCCAGATCCGACCATATCTAACAACGGAGTCAACAAAAACGCTAGCTGTGGCATTCATACTCTCCCGTCTTGACTATTGCAACGCTGTACTAGCAGGTATACCCGATGACAAAATAGCCAAGCTGCAACGTATTCAGAACAACGCCGCACGAATAGTTCTTAGAAAAACAAGACGAGATTCTGCTACTACGCTCTTGCGCACGCTCCATTGGCTTCCTGTGAAAGCAAGAATCAATTACAAGGTCGCCACACTTTGTCATCAGTGTATATATAACAATCAGATGCCCTTGTACCTTAGCGAACTTATCACTCCATATGTCCCCCAGAGAGCCCTACGCTCAATGGACTCAACGCTATTAGTGGTGCCACGTTTCTCCCTCAAAAGCTACGGTCTGCGGGCTTTTTCAGTTCACGGACCAAAGGTTTGGAACTCACTCCCAATTGATCTGAGACAGACAACATGTTTCACCACTTTTAAGAAGAACATTAAGACCTATTTGTTTAGAACTTTTTTAGATTAGTTTGTTATGTCGAATGTTTATGTTTGTAATTGTTTACAGCGCCTTGAGCCTACAATTCTGTTTGTTAACAGCGCTTTATAAATAAAATTATTATTATTATTATTATTATATAACTGATCCAAACTAATTGATACAATTACAGTTCCCATAAGCTTTTTTAAAAAGTATATTTTTAAATGTTCTTCTTGTAATAGTTAGATCTAACTAATTTGTCCTTATAAATGTTAAGGGCCGATACAGTTTGAGATGTGAGATGTTCGTTGTAGGTTTTTCACTATGTAGCACTGCATACTACAAGCTGGCTAAGGATTACCAGTTACCTATATAAGTTTTTCTCAGGATTAGAGTTTTCCTTCTCCTTTGTGGCCGTAGGTAGCAATACCCTTCTGCTCAAAGCTTGGTGATTCAGATGCTAGTATTGGTCGACATTGCTGCTTATCCTTTCAGCACACGAAAACGCATAATCTTATCTTATGAAAATACTGACGTTACTTCAAAAAAGAAGATGATTACGTCCTACGCGTCATGTATCTAACCAGTGGCGTAGCAAGGTATCCGTGGGCCCGGGTTCAAGAATATCTTGGTGGGCCCCCTCCACCATATAAGAACAATTTAAATTGTTACATAACAATTGAGTATTCTGAATGTATGGGTATAATAACCATTCCAATACTTCCCACTTTCTGCTCCTAATTTATTCAACATTTTAAACGCAACGCTGACTGCGCTTACAATTGTGTGTTGGGCAATAAGCAGAACAATGTTTTCTTAGAGAAACACAAACTTCTTTGGTACATCAATAATCTTAATCTCATTGTTGTTAGAGCATTATTCCTTGATGACCAAATTGTGGGAAAAAGTATTTGAGTGTATTATATACTTTGCTCTTCCTATAGGATTTGAGACGCGCCCATCTTGAAATGCTGTGAGCAAAAAAAGTCCTAGAAATCTACAACGTCTTGAAAACAGCTGACGGAATTATTTAAGACCAAGTTAAAGTCGTGGTTAGCATAGCGAACATAATGCGTGAGCGGCTTCTTTTGATGAAGCAATACCCGAAGACTATTGTAGGTTCTAATATCCACTTATATTGGAAGCACAGCCCTAACCTCGCAGTTTGTTTAAAGATAAATTGGGATTATTGGCATTGGTTCCGCCAATTAGGCAAACGTCTGTTTCTCACAAAAACGAAAACCTAGCAGTTATTCTCTAATATTTTTTGGGGAGTATTACATCATTAGGATCACAAAACAGTTTTCTTTTTGTAAATCATGCTAATTTCATCCAACTTTAAATATGTCTCAAGTGCTCTCAAAAATGAGAAAAATGGTGCAGATTGGACATCCATATTTTGACCGAACTGCATTGCCCAACAGGTCTATTATCTAGTTTTGAATATGCGGGGCTTTGTTTTCCTGTCAAAAGGCAATATTCATAGCAGTTTTAAATAAAGCCTAGTCTGTCTTTTAAAAATAAATATAGTGGTGTTAACTTTCTTTAAGAGCTATAAAACAAATACTAAGCATTGGTCAGAGTTCCATATACATATACATGTATGTATATACCTTTGGATAGATCAGATGTGTGGAGGAGGGGGGGCTGCTGTGTGGGCGACATCGTTCCTACCATGGCTAATGCACAGGCATTCATCTCCGAAAGACTATTTCATGATATGTTTTTGTAACAATATAGGCCTAATGATGTTAACATTCTCTATGAACTATGAACAAACACTAAGCATTGGTCAGAGATAGACGCTATTCCATGTTAACTTGCAAATCTCTCTATCTTCTAGATCCTTGTTATAAGCCTGCTCCCCAATATTTGGTTTCGCCAGAACAAACATGTTGCATTTTAACGCTATATATGCCACTTACTCTTGTGTTTCGTTGGCTTGCTAAATATTTCTCTTTCTTTGTATATTTCGTCTCCTTTAAAAAAAAATTCTTTTCTAATGATTACTTGAAACATTTTTTTAACACAATACAAAAACAACAAAACAATGTAACAAGGACTTTCAAGGTATCTACGGCATTTTCTTGGATTCCAAGGTCTTAGAATCACAACTGCTGAGATAGATTTTTTTTGTCTACAGTACATAGTTAAATTATGTCTGTTTTTGTAGTGTATTAATAAAGAAAGTTATTATGACAAATTCTAAATACAGATAAAAAAGAAACATATTGAGCTATGAGAAATTTGAATAAATAATAGCTGTTTCGAAATTTGTATTCAGTAATTAGTGTTATCCGTAAGTTCTCGCGTGGGCCCCAACAAGTCAAGAGTCATGGGCTCAAGTGCAATGAACCCGTTTGCGCCTTTGCTGCAACTTCACAGGCTGTGGTCCCCTAATGGTCGTGGGCCCGGGTTCATTGAACCCCTTCGCGCCATGGATGCTACGCCACTGTATCTAACATGTTAACCAATGACTTAAATTCTGCCAAGTCATTGGTTTTCCTAACTGGCCCAGGCAACCAATTCCATGCTCTAAAAGCATCATGGAAGAAGAAGCATTTGCACAAATTTGTCCTAGCACATGGAACGAGGAGCCACACGTAATACAATTTTGAATTGAAACCAATTATGATTGCGATTGTAGCCTAGGTCTTTTTTCTTTTAGACAACCTACATGTAGATATAATATGTTATGCAAGAAAGAATTCAGTTTTATATGCAATTATCAAAGTTCAAATATATGTTTCATGCGACTGTTGCGACGCAGTTTCTCTTGGCCAAAAGCTTTACAATCGTCACTGGACTGGTATACTACGCAACACATTTCATGAATGTGGTGTCTTGAAAGGAAATGATGCCGTGACCATGGCTTAGGAAGGACGAATAAGGCATTAGGGCTGCGAAGTAAATAATAAAAAAAGAGATATAACTAAAAAAAAACGGAATGAATCCTTCATCTAAGAAGCACATTTAAAGGTAAAATATTTTTTTAAAGACATGCCATCAGTTTTTAAATTAAATCTAGTAATATGCAATATCAATATCAATTTGAATATCTAGAATAGAGCAAAATCTTAATCATAATGATATGATAATGATAATAATATTAATAATTATAATATTATCTAGTTAGGCTAGACTAGAAAACGTAGACCTAAAACAAGTTAAGAGATTATAACGCGACACACTAAACACTTCGACACGCTTAGATCTAGTATAATATAATGAACGGAAAGCTATGTCTAAAGCCTACCCCAATGAAATCCGCATATTAGGCCTACTGCAGTCATAGGCCTATAATCGTCAGATCACGACATTGTACAGATTAAGATAACTCTCTTGTTTATCCCAACAAGACTTTAGCAGTAAGCCCAAAGATGACTCTATTTGGCTATGGGCTTCATGAAATAATATAATCCACGTAGGCCTAGAACTATATATTTTTTTAAATCGCATTAGCCTTATATAGCTTATTTATTAGTTTTAATGACTTCTCGTAGAACTGTTCATTTTAGAATAAAGAAAGACAAACGCTGGGTTAAAGAGGAAGACAAGGTTTAAAAGCTAAATGGTGTTATCCACCAGGAATCAAAGCACATTTTTTTTGTATGTTACAGAAAACCCAAAAGAGGTTCAGTGTCCTGGACAGCTCAGTACCATAATGCTACTACAGACAAACTGAGGTAGAGAAATGGTGGAGCCAGCACAACAACCTAAGGTAGGCCTACATCCTCATGTAATATATCACTAAGACAAAGCCTAGCACATGTAAAACAGAAATATTACGGATGTCCCTTCAGAATTGAAGATGATTAGGCCTACACCCTAGCATAAACCTCCCACAGGTCGGTGGGGGGTTGGCGGAGGCAAACTAGACAGACGCCTTGGGCTTCTGAATGGTGTGTGACTCTTACACGACTCAACCACAACATAACTCTATGGCTCTATGTCTATGCCTTGCTCCAAGTCTATTCTATGATTCAAGGATGGCTGCCTGATCGTGCGGGATGGCTGCTTGGTCGTGCGTTTGTCGTTTGGATTTATCGATGGTCCCGGGTTCAAACCCTCTCCGCTCCCATCCCCCGTAGTCCTGCACTCAACAAGAGGTTTGGACTAGGAAGTAAACTATCTTCACCTCTGAAAGAACACCCGAAACATGTAAAACATTTCACAAACATTTTAGAAACATTTATTCACAAATGTTTAGATCTATTAGTTGGACTACACATGTTATAATACCCTTGGTTCTTTCTTTTGGTGAAACTTCGAAACGTTATATCTAGTGTGGTGATCTTGAATCGTCCAATCAGCGCTTTATGAATTTAACTTATTTGTTGATTTAGTGTTTTTATGTTTTATATTTAAAAAATTCATTGGAAATTGTTTGGCCTTGTTTTTTTTCCATTCGACTAGGAGGGCAACGTTCGAACCATGGCCCATCGAGGCGAATGTCCAGAGCGCATAACACACACGACCAGGCAGCTAAACAGCCAATTAGATCTAAAATTTCTATCGAGCTGTACACGTTAGCCAATTATTGACTGTTACAAAAGCGTTCATTGAAAATTCGATTTCCTCTCCTGAAAATCTCAGGCCATATGGAAATCATCATCATCGTTCCTTTGTGTTCATTGTGGAACATAGGGCCTCGACAAAAACACGCCACTCTCCACGGTCTCTTGCAAGTTTTTTGATGGCTTCCCAGCTCTTTCCGGTCCTCTCGGCTTCCTCCAGCATGCTGTGTCGCCATGTTCGTTTCGGTCTTCCTCTGCGTCTTGTTCCCTAGGGGTTCCACTCTAAGGCCTGCCTAGCTCTGCTGCTGGTATCTTTTCTAAGGGTGTGACCAATCCATCTCCACTTCCTCTCTAAGATCTGCATCTCTATTTTTTCTGCCCACTCATCTCCCACAGTTTGGTGTTTTCTACTTTTTCATACCATTTTATTTTTAGGATATTTCTCAGGCATCTGTTGATGAAGGTTTGTACTTTTCTTGTTGTCACTTCAGTTGTTCGCCATGTTTCAGAACCATACAGTAGGACAACCTTGACGTTAGAGTTAAAGATTCTTATTTTAGTCTTGTTTGAGATGTGAGGAGATTTCCAGGTTGGTTTTAGCTGTGTAAATGTCTGACGCGCTAGATTTATTCGACGTTTAATGTCTTCATCAGTTCCACCTGTTACACTGACCACACTCCCAAGGTATATACATTTTCTACTTGGTCTATGGCCTGGGAATCCAGTTCTATGTCTCCAATTTGTTTGTTTGTTTTTTTGGGTTTTTTTTTTTTAGGCCTACTCTTTTTCCTACTTGGCTTAAGGGTGTGATTTTTTCTTGCATATCCTGTAGTCTGTGTGATAATAAAGCTATGTCGTCAGCGAATTCCAGATCTTCCAGCTTTTGCATGAGAGTCCATTGGATTCCTTTCCCTGAATTAGAGTAGGCTTCTTTTGTGACCCAATCCAATACTAGAAGAAACAGGAGTGGTGAAAGAAGACATCCCTGTTTGACTCCTGTTGTGACTGGAAATTCCTCTGATAGCTTGCCACAGTGGGTTACTTGACAGGTGAAACCATCATAAAGGTTTTGGATTATGGTAATTATTTTGTTTGGGATACCATAATGTATCATTAACAACAAACACACGAACCATTTGGACAACTGTGTCTTTCAGGAAGTGTTCACCCGTCACTAAATAGCGGCATATGCTACGCCGCGGGTCGGCTCATGCATTTTATTTCTAATGTAAATCTCTCACCGAAATAGTAAAACTTAGATACTTTCATTTTTACCCTGCAGGTTTTCTCAGAACACTGGAGTTTGTTTCTACGGTGCACGATATGTCTCGGCTATCTACACGAGCCTCACACGTTATCATGTGGGCACACCTTTTGTACCCGGTAAGCGCAATAAGTTAGCAGCTGTTAAAAAAATTGTATTTGTTTAAAAAAACGTAAGATCTAGATAGATTTGTTTGAACATTGCTAAAGATGTCTGGCCGCCTTAGCCCCCAGTCACCGTTACAGCCCAGTCTGCACTTACACACTATATATTTCCCTTTTTGATACAGAAAAGAATTGATTAATTATCACTATTTAATTAAAAAAAAAAGTGAAATTGCTTCATTTTTTGATTGATTCGTGTTTTGTTGGAAATAATGAATAATTATTTTTAAGTTTCAACTTGATCCAAGAACTGGAAGTGGGAGAAATAACGTGTTCAAAATGTAGCGCTTTGTAATTTAACATATCCATTTATCTATAGTGACCTTCTATATTGGTAATTGTTAATATAAAGAACTAACTGTACTTTTAGATTTACAAAAAGTCTTAGGAAACCATAATTGTGCTTCAATATAAGTAACTATGAACTGTAAACTATATAGGCTCAGGTTTAACACATGCATAGAATAGGCTACATTTAGAAGGCTGCACATAATCATCTCCAAATTAAGTAGATAGGCCAGGGTCGGACTGGGGGCGGTACTGTAAAGTTTGATAAGTGTGGAAAGCTAAACTTCTGCATGAAGATAGAGGCTATATAAATTAGCCCCGAATAGAAGACTTTATTAAATGATTAGTCTCTGACACATCACCCAAAACAATGTTTTGTAGAACGTCTTTATCAATAGCCATTAACATTAAAAGGAAATCTATAAAATATATATTTTTTTCTTTTTTGGATTTACTGTAATTCAATTTACATTCATTGGATTCACTGTCCTTATCAGTCATTAGGCGGCGGCCCTCACCGGCCTATTCTGTGCCGCTCAAGGGGTATTAACTCAAATGCCAATATGGCGTTCACTCCTGAATAAAGCTAATTTTTGGGAAGTATGCACATCAACAGATCATAGACCTATATTACCACGATATTTAGTTCTATCTTCAAGTTTTAGTTTTCGTTTGATTTTAAAACATCCGTCAACGTAGGCCTATTATGTTTTAGGTGCCTGAAAAAATTGGCAGAGGTTACACAAGAGGAAAACCCAGATGTTACCATCAGACGGCTGAAACTGTCGTGTCCGACATGCAGGCACTCTATTCCCGCCAAAAAGATTCTCCAGGGGAAGTTATCCACGTGCATCATACTGAAGCAGATGATCGAGCTGTGGAAAAAAGAAACTATGTTGGTATGATTTTTTTTTTAGTCTAGTTTTTTTTTCATTTGAATAATCAAATATAGCCACGTGTATATTATTTGTAATTCAATTATTTTTATTTTTTTTAAAGAAAAATGCTCTGTGATGAAAAAAATTACAGAAAATTAACAATTCTATCTCTTTGACCAGCTTGCTTCCTCCACCATTTGTCCACTTCGCACCATCTGTACTCAAACATGTTTGGACAGTGAGCCAGCTGTTTTGGAAATGAATGCAGTGTACGAAAAAAATACAGAACGGCCTCAACATCTAGAGGAATACATTGACCTCATTAAGCAACGCGTTGCTGAAGCTAAGGAAGAAAGTGAGTTTGTGGACGATTAGGTCCCCCTTTCAGGTGTAAATGATGTAAAGATCATCCGTTTCTATGGCCTAGAGTCAACAACAAGCACAATGATCATTAACCTTTACTTTCACACATTAAGCCAAGAACTTATTAGAGCAAACCTGAATCAAATTATTTTCACCATGATTCGAACAGAGTCAACAACAAGCACAATGATCATTAACCTTTACTATCACACATTAAGCCAAGAACTTATTAGAGCAAACCTGAATCAAATTATTTTCACCATGATTCGAACTATAGACCCCTCAAGTTGTGAAAGCTAAGTTTTTCCTAAAATTAAGGTCTTTAAATGACGAATCTGGATAACTAGGCTATTAGAAACAAAAAATGTACACAAGCGGTAATTCATACCATTCACGGTCATAAATTTAACAAAAAGATAAACCACCCCCTCCCTCTCACAAATCCAATATTTTTTTTTGTAATAGTATTTTAATATTTGTAATTGTAATATCAGCAGGGAAACCTGCTCTTAGATAGGCAGATACTCCTCTTCCCCGAATGGTCCACAAAAGCTGCTGAACAATAGCGCATGCTATTAGCAAGTTGCGCCAAGCAAAAACAATTCATTAAAATATTTATAGATATATTAAAGATTAATTCTATAATTGATTCAAAATAATTAATGCAATTTTACTCAATATAAGCTTTTTTTAAAACTATTTTTATATCATACCTATTTTTCTTTTCTTTTGTTCCCAGTTGAGTTTGATTCACAAGAATTCGCTTACACAAAATGTGCGTGTTTGTGGTCAGATGTCGATGGAGGTCGTCAGCGAGGCAACCTGTCCCACGACAGTGACTCGTCAGCTAGCTCGGAATACGAGAGCAGCGCGAGCCTCAGCAGTGCATCAGTCCTAGACATTTACTCACGAATAAACCTCCCCCAGATAACCGCCATTGATTGCACCCCGGGCCGCTTCGCCCTGATGATCATTTGGTGCGTCTACTCCGTGGTCATCGTTGGACTCGCTGAAGCTTTCTTATCTTACATCATCTTGTTCACACTGTTTTTCTTTCTTATAGTGCTTAAATAACAATTCAATTTATCGTCAGCCCTAGGGTTAAAATGGCCAAAACAACAACGTTGAACATTGTATACTACAGCTCAATTATCAGTATTTGTTCAGGACCTTAAATCTCATAGTATTTCGATATATATATATTTTAGTATACCAAGGTATATGTATGCTCAGCTGCTTTTAAAATGACATTCCGGTATACCAAACATTGGATTTTTTCTTGAATCAAAACATTAATTTTTATGTAGGCCTACTGGCATTTACATACCTAAAGGCCTATTTGTCTACACGCCTTAAACTTGAACTCAAAGCTAAAGTTTATGTTTGAGATAGACTAAATAAAACTTAAACAACACTGTGGATAAAGTATTCTTTGGTGTTATCAAAATTTAAAAAAAATATGACAATGTATTATTTATAGTCAATGCAACTATACAGTTGTAAGTTTGTTAGGCTTCTGAATTCATACATTTGACATTTGAGTGCGTTATTCGGTCATATATTTAGAAGAGGAAAAAAAAAAAGAAACGCTATTCCATGTTCTATTAGTTCAATGACGTGTGTTTTAATTGAGTAGCTGTTATGAAAACAAAATCAATTTTAAAGCTGAAAAACAAAAGAATGAAGGAAGTACTTAGTTGTTTATAACCGATGCTAGGAAACCAAACCAGATGTAAAATTTGAAAATAAAATGAAAATCAAATGTGAAAATCGGAAGCTTTGTTCGTTTTTGTTCATTAGTGTGTTTTTGTTCAAAAATGTGGAAGTAGGCCTATTTATAGTGAGTTTCAGACTAGATCAAACCAGGTATAATTTTTTTTTCATGTATTGGAAACTGACAATTGTGATACAAAACCACAACAGAGCATACAGTTTTGACGTTCAATATATGTCATGATGACCATGCTCATCACGAAATATAGTTTCCCTTTTTTCTCTCTTTTTTGTCTTTTGAATGCAGCGCTTACAATAATAACGTGACTCTCTTGGTAGTATATCTCGTTCCAGGAGAAGATAGTTGACACTTTTGTCACGACCCTGTCCTAGATGAATATGCAGAATACTGAGTTGAGATACCTAGGTCAGATATTTACTGCTTCCACAGTATCTACAAAGGGACGTAGCTACGAATTTTTAATCGTTTGGGGGACCCTACATTTTGCGTTATATTTAATTTTTAATGTAAAAAACACTCATTATGCCCCCCCCTCAAGTGGGGGCCGGGGGAATGTTCAAATCCCCCCCCCCAACCTAGCTACGACACTCTATCTACAGATGGCGTGACTGCACACAGCAGAGCAGCGTCACTAGGGCTGGTGTCACCTGGTGTGTGCAGCTCACGCTGCCCCCCCCCCCCCCACCTTACAATTCTTTGTTGTCCCAGGAGGTGGTATTACGTACGCGCAATTATTGGATTAGAAGAAAAATTTACTTTTCTTTTCATACCCTGAGATCTGAATTAATGTAAAACTTAGGTCTATCTGTTAAAGAGGGTGCCTTATGACCCAAGCAACGACCAACCGCCTTTACTTTCTCCAGTTAAGTTCCGTTAGAATTGGTGGACGTCCTAAACATCAAAGGATTCGAGCTTGTGTCAACAACTCTAATATTCGACAGCCGTATACCTATTGACTGGTGTGTATGCCCGGGCGTTGGTTTGTAGCTCCAAAGTTGAACAACTCAACCGAAAACATTCACCTTTTCATATGACTTGGGGTTACCTCAGAAACACACACACGCACACCTTAACAATTGACAACCGTGAAATGTGCGTCACTTAAACATTCATCTTCATCTCTGCATGTGGTCCCTACTGAGGTATAGGCCACCAACCAGCTTCCTCCATGCATCTCAGTTCTGGGCGAGTCTCTCAACTTACCCCCATGTCTTGCTCATCTGCTTGACATCTATTTCCAGATTGCGGAGCCATGTATTCCTGGGCCGTTCTCTCTTTCTCTTTCCTTGGGGGTTCCAGGTTAGGGCTTGCATTGTTTATGTTGGATGCGGGCTTGCGCAGGGTGTGACCTATCCATCTCTAGCGTCTCTGAAGCATATCTGCTTCAATTGGCTGCTGTTTTGTTCTTTGCCACAGTTGCCAATTAAACATTACTCCAGGTAAAATTATTAAATGATTTAATTGTTAGGGGAATAAGGGTTCTTTTGTCTGTTCGAGTGAGTCATCTTGTATTTTCTTTGTGATGTTAAAATCGTGACCAATAGTGTGTTTTATAAATGCTTATATCAACTCTCTTGTAAATTATAACTTTGGACACGTACATACCTAATTACAAAATTTATAGCAACTTACTTTGTCAGTCTAGAAAAAGTATATTTTTTCTCCCACACACAATCTCGGATTAAGATGAAATTTTGAAAAATTATGTATTTTCCTTGATAAAACAGGAATCAGTAAAAAAAATACAGACTATTTAATTAACTATTGATAATTATTTTCTTTGGTGTTGAATAAAGGAAAGAAATTGTACTTGACAGATGTGGTGGTACGTATATAAGTTGAAATAGTACCCTTTATACTAAATGTACATGTGTAGAGTAAAAGATGGAAAATAACAATAGATAGCTAAGAAACGTTTTTTTTTTCATTAGCATTTTCGTGGCACGGTGGTTAGTGCATTGGCTTGAGAAGGTCTTAAGCTCATGAGTTTGAATTCAAATCATACAACTTCTTTTTTTACCAACTGGTCCAGACAAGTGATTTGACTATAGCGCATTGAGCAAGCTAAAATAAGCTAATATAGGCTAAAATGTTTATTAAATTTGCCATTAATATAATACTAATTAAAATAAATAATGCAAAAAAAAGTGTGTGCTAATTTTTGTAAAAGGGGCATTTTCGGGTTGTAGAATCTCAGTTTAGATATGGATTGGTAAATACAAAAATGGGCAACGACTCGGCAGAACTAAATAGACATAGACACATACCTATATATATTTTATTATATAGGTCTGTGAGCTGATAGTGAAATCTCGAGTACTCTTTTACATCAGAGTTAACAATAAAAGTCAACACTACACAGAAGTGAAAACTCAAACTCATATCCAGAAAATAGAATCTACACTAACACTTTCTTCTTGTTCTATCTAGACTAGATCTAGATCTAGGTCTAGATCTTTTCTGTTTTCAAGATCTATATTTCATAGTAGATCTATTTAGATCTAAGAAACATTTGACACAAATTAGAAAAATGACATCAAGAAATATCCAGCAGCCTAAATATGGTAGAAAGAAATAAAAAAATTAAAATAAAATTATAAAATTAAAAATAGATTTTTTTTAAAATCTTATCTATTATTGCCTGGTGACTAATCCTATTCATTTGACTATTTGAAGTATTTGGACTTCACAAGTACAAGTCTACAATACAAGATAGACTGAAGATAGTGAAGATATCTTGTATCATAATAAAGAAAAAGAATCATTGAAGAATCTAGTCCAGTCTAAAGTCTATAATTTAATAATAAATTTAAAATAATTTAACTTTAATTTAACATCTATAGTAGAGTCTTGTAGGAACACCGACTTTGGGAACTAGGCCAATTTTTTATTTTATTTTTTTATTACGTCAAGGTTTAAGTTAAAAAAAAACTGAAAGCAGATTCTTATTCTGCAACTAAAGGACTATAAAAATAGTAGTGTTTCTTTGAATTACCACTCATAGTTGAGTCATAGTCAAGATTTTATTTTAAAATACAGTAGGTCACTCCATTCTCTTATATGGAATGCAGTTTTTGTGCTTTCCCCTTCAGCGCACGGTGAACACAGTCAAGAAACTCCACTATGTAATTGCTAATAAATTATATCTAAAAAATATTTATTCATCCCTTATATGGCATTATGGGTAGGAGAATTAATTGCCTGGGGAGGTTAAAACATAGATTTTCATACATGGTTTCTGAGAATCTCAAAAACTGCCCTTTGCTTTGGAAAAGTGGAACAAAAATAAAGGAACTTATTTAAAATTGGACATTTGCAGTCCTGATACGTCCTTTTTAGCTCCAAACATAAAAGCAAATGAGTTATAAACAAAAAAAGCGACCTGTTTACTGAATGAGAATCGGATGAGGTGTTCCATATACAAGACTCTACTATAGATCTAAAAGACTAAATGAAACTAAGTCTAAATCTAATCTAGTTTATCTATATTATAAATATTATAATATAATTAAAATATTATAGATCATAGATTAGTAAGGCTGCATCTTGTTTCTTGAAGTAAAATCTGTATTTAAAAGAAGATAAGAATACTCAATAGACCTACATGGCATATGATGATGATGTGATCTGTTGGTTGATTGTCTTCTCCATTCTTTTGATGCAGTCTGTTACAATGACAACAGTGGAGTGATTTGGTTACTGAACTGTCACAGAAAAGTCAAGGCACAGATGAGACATCATGAGATATTTATAGATCTAGAATCTATGTACTTTACTTACTGTAGATCCAAAAATCTAGATCTAGACTCAGAGATAGATCTATAGATCTAGATTTATAGTTTTCAAGTTTTCTAAATAATAGGCCTATAGATCTAGATCTAAAAGCTATTTTAAAAAAGGACATTCTTTTTCTCCCAATAAATAGGAATGATTATTCTTTGTTTAACAATTGTTATGTTCACCTTCACCTATCCCTTAGTCTGTTGGACCGTGCGGGCACCAGGCAAGATTTGTCGACCGTCTTTCTCCATTCTTCTGTCTTTTGCCTTGGAAAGAACCTCTTTCAATGGCAGGCCCAGCCATTCTTTTATATTGTCTTTCCATTGCTTTCTCTATCACAGAGTCTTTGCGAGCCCCGAAGACCTTGTGATATCGCTATAGAGTTTTAGCTTGCTTTTTTTTTTACAATAGTTAGCAATAATAATAACTATTGTTACTCATCAGATATATTGTTATTAAGATATTTCCAGGCATTTGAAGAAATAAAGAATACATAACATTGATAATAACTTTTAATACAGTGATGTACTATAAATACTTTTTTTTTTACAAAATAGACTGAAAGTTGATTTTACCTATAAATTTTTAAACTCATATCATTTGCATTATTTTTAGTATTTGGGATTCTTCAAACTCCATCTGAAGATCAGCTAATATCTAGACCGACTTCTGCAATATCCTCCAACTCAAATTCTACTGGGTAGGCATTATATGTTTTTTTTTTGTGCTAAATGTTTTTTACTAGCTCAGGCATGGGCAACCTTTTTTTATCGAGGGATACATTTTAAAAAAATGATGTATTTAAAGTAAAGTAACGTTCCCCTTTCAGACCTTGTAGTCTATAGGGCAGATGATGTAAAAGTCATGTGGCCATCACAACTACCAACCGCCTTTACTTTTCCCAACTAAAGTCAGGTACCCATTAGAGGTGGGTGGATTCAGAGGTGCCCAAAAATCCCAAAATTAAAAATCCCAGTCTTCACCAGGATTCGAACCCAGGACCCCCAGTTTATAATTTATAAACTAAAACATTTGTTTTTCTCAGTCAAAGCCCAGGATCCATCACACTTGACATCTTGTTCTAAGCCAACCCAACTCTTAGAACACAGTTCTTCATAGCATTGAATAAATACTGGCCTGAGTTTATGTTTTTGACTGAATGTTTCAAAATATTGCCTACAAAAATAATCATTTACTTTACACAATTTAGAATGGCAGGTAGAGACAATGTTTCTTTAGCCTCTTAATCATAATTTTAAGTTATACAAATCAGAAGTTTCAATAATTTATATTTATTTATATGGAATTATTCATTTTTAATATATTTTCATTTTTTTCTTTATTTATATAATCTGTGGACACACCTAATTTCTCCTGTGGGCTGCATGTGGCCCATCATCTATAATTAGCCCACCCTTGTTCTAGTCTATGATTGTTACTCACATATTTGTTTATAAAAAAAAGACACATAAGTCATTAGATTTGGCTTTGAAAATTCACAACACTACAAGATGTTAATTAATAACTTCATTTATTTATAGTAATAGAAAGAAACCATTGGCCTTGCCAACTCCACTCCACACATTGAGCCATAGACCACAAACCCCTGGCAAAAGTAGCACAAGTTATACCCCATATACAACCACAAGCACTGTATCTAATGAGAATAGCTCTAGTGCTATTGTTGGTAAGCTTTTCATTTTTTTAATATCTACAAATACTTTACTTTTGTGAAATTTGACAATGCAAGAAAACATACTTTTTGTTTTTAACATAATCTGTCTTATTATCAAAAGGTTTGTTGTGCTGTTGGTTTGTTGCAATGTGGACCTCTTACATTTAAAGAAAACGTTTACAAATTATCAAGGTCCATTCAACTTGTTTTGGAAAATTTCTGAAACATCTTTACACCTATTGTTGAGATACAATGTAAAATTATGTATTTAACTTCATCATTTGGCTTGCATGATAAACATTAGTTCAACTAATTAGACACTATTATATTATAAAAGAAGTCTCAACAATGTTTGATATACATTGATTTTAGGGAAATCCCAGCTAAAGTTGAGTTGTACATATTAGATGATCACTTGAATTGCAAGTCTAATTTTACAAAATATTTTTGATTTATACTTTTTCATTGTGGAAGGCAAACTTTTCCATACATCAGCTGCAGCAGTTTTAGTACTTCTTTTGATTATCCTGGCTCTTGAATTTAAAATAATTGATGAAAAGCATAGTTTCTTTGAAGACATTTATTTATATCAAAGTGACACCTGGTTGTTCTGTTTTATTTTTTTTTTTGATATGCAAAAAAACATAAGATAAAATAATTTTATTGGTTCAAACTAATGGGAATTCTGTTTGATTGCAATTTTTCACCTCTGCATAAGTACTGCAACAATAACAAAATAGATGCAAACATGAAACACACACACAAACACACACAACCAGTGCTTTATGAATCAGGCTTCTCTTTACTTCTCTGTGATGACAAATGACCTTGCAACATCATGACTGAAAGTGGAAGAAAGGAGTATTTAAATCTTTTGTTTTAGCCTTAATGGAGAGGAAAACAAATTATTTGCTCTTCTTTGTACTTTGTCTATTTAGCAATAGTAGAAGGTAGAGGACAAGCTCGAGGTGAAGTTGGAATCTCAAGTTTGGATTTAAAGCAGTCTATTTTGACTCTGTCACAATTTTCTGACAGTAATACTTATGAAAAAACAATGGCCAAACTATATCATTTAAATCCACTCGAGGTAAAGTAAACCAGATATTGCATCAAGTATGGGAAACGGTACCCCGTCAAAATAGTGCGAACAAAATAGCGCGGACAAAACAGCGCGGACAAAATAGCGCCGACAAAATAGAGCCGACAAAATAGCGCAGAAAAAAAATTATTTTAGTCAATTTGAAAGAAACACTTTACATATCGTTAAATAAGAATAGAGCTAATATTTTATGTTTTGGTTTAATGTTATCGTAATTTTTCTGTCATTTTGCATGAAACACTTTAGATAAACATAAAGAAAAATCATAATAAGGTAAAATGAATAATTTCAAAATATAGCATCTATTTATATTATAAAAGTGTACTTTGAAAACAAGCAAAGATATGTGTCAAATTTACACACACAGACACAAACTTTTACAAAGTTAAATTGTAGGAAATGTCACGTAGATATTCCATCACTGGCTTGTTTCGTACATTGGCAACATAACATTTAAAGTTGCACCTGAATTATTTGTACAGCTCTTCTAAATATATGCACTGATTGATCAATGTGCTGTACCACTTATATATGCACTACTGCAAACAAGAAGCTGACTCTGTTCGACTCTTCAAGAAACTGCTGGTGCTAAGACCAACTCTTACTCCACAGAGTGTGATGTCAGATTTTGAGAAGGCAAGTTGAAATGCAGTTAGCATAGTGTTCCCTGCGACCAGACTTGTCGGTTGTCTATTCCATCTTGGACAAAGTCTCTGGCGTAAAGTACAAGATGAAAATCTTGAGCTACATACCAGGAAGATAAAAATGTAAGCATGTTTGACAAGATGCTGTTAGCCCTTTCATTTGTTCCATCTGCCGATGTAAATACTGCCTTTGATGAATTAAATGAAGCTCGGCCAGATGTTGTAGGAAATTTGTATGACTATTGTGAAGACAACTATATTGGTTGCCAGAGATGGAATAGACAACCGACAAGTCTGGTCACAGGGAACGCTGTGTTTACTGCATTTTGACTTGCCTTCTCAAAATCTAACATTACACTCTGTGGACATTAAATTACTAACAACTCGGCACTTTTATACTCATCATATATAAGTCCGCGCTATTTTGTCTTGCGCTATTTTGTCGGGAAATTTGGCTCTATTTTGTCCGCGCTATTTTGACGGGTCACCATGGGAAACAACTGTTTATTTTAAAGTAATTTTTTTTTAATTAGAAAATAAAAGTGCACTTTAATTATATACTTTGCAGTAACCATCAACATCTTAATGCTTTTAAACAAAAATATTAAAATTAAAGTTGTCTAAATATTTCATACATTTTTACTAATGTATAACCAAAGTTTTTGTAGGACCAATATAACGTTTAGTGACATAAGTGAATCTATTTTGTTAGGACTTAAACCATTCTTTTTTATGGCCAGTATATTGAAAACTGGATAGATAAGTCAATCAACCTATTTTTTGATAACACCTGGATTTCCAAAGTTTGTTTTGACAAGCAAAAATATATATTTGGCTGATTATAGTGTAGCATTAGATTGTCTATTTGATGGTTGTCATTTCTAATGCCATTCTCAGTATTTCTACAAGAAGTTTTTATAATATGAAGTAATTTTGTTTCTATAATGAGTATTTGCAAATTGTATCACAGTAAATGGTTTTGTCTTTTATTCTTTAGATTCTTTTACCAAACACACTTTGCGAAAGTGCAAACAGTAAACTTTTTATCCAGCTGAATATCAACTTTCCATCTATTCCAAAGATATCAGTCCAGCGTCATTACTATAATGAAAGTAAAGGTTAGTATGAAAACACCACTAAGCTTAGTAAGACTAGCTTGCTATTTAGAAAGTAGCATGTTCTACTGTGCCAATTATTTTTAATGCTATTATTTTACTTGTTTTTTTTTTTCTAGCCTTTTTAGTCTTAACTACTTGGGAACATGAGTGCTTTTTTTTTTATTAATCAAAAGTACAAACATTAACACTCAGTTGATATGAAGCACTTTAAAATTAAAGAATCATTGATATTAGCTTAAATTTAAGTGCAACAAGTTTTCATTTTTGTTTTTAGTAAAATTATACATCTGAGCATTCCCTAAAAAAAAACAATTTATCAGTTAAGTTCCCCATTAAATGAGTCAGCTTTATTTATTAATTTAAATCCTAGTATGTTATAAATTTTTGTCTTTCAAGGTCTCTACTACATCAAGCATTTATGTGCTTCAGAGTATACAAATATTGAACTTCAAATTTCTACAAAGTAGGTCATAGTGATCGTTGGTCAATCATGAGTTGTTGATAATATAAAGACTATATTATATTTCTACATAGATGAAGAAATAGAGTTAACATTTTTATAACTTGTTAAAAATTTCCTCAATTGAAAAAAAAGCAATTGTTGCTTAGCTGATATTTACATTTAGAATTGTTGATGGAGGTTTTAAGTTAATGAATGTGAAAATGTGAAATCTTAAAATATTCTGATGCAATATGTTTCAGGACATATAGAGTAGGGTTCAGAGTTACACACTTACTCTGTGGCATTTTACATCTCGAGAGATGATCTTTTCCCTTTGCAACTTCTTGTCTGACTAAAGAGGCTAATCCTTGATGCACAGCTGCAATCGCAGGTTGGGCATAAGTAATCACCAGGCGCTGTTGCATTTTCAGCCTTCTTTCTGCTTCTGTTGAGTATGACATCTGCAATCCGAGACCCTTCTTAATGCTCTTTCTCCATGTGGATCTATCCAGTGCCACCTCTTCCCAGCTGCTAGTGTTGATATTGAAGAGATTCATGTCACGTTTGCATACATCCGTATAGGGTAAAAGTGGGCGACCAGTGGCTCTACTGCCTTCTATTAGATCGCTATACAGAATTCCTGTGGGAATCGACCTACTGGCATTCTATGAATGTGGCCTAGCAAACCAAGGCGTCTGCTGCTGATAACAGAGCGGATGTCCTGGCACCCTGCTCTTCTTAGCACTTCCTCATTGGTTATCTTATCTTGCCACCTTATTTTAAAGATCCGCCTTAGGCATCGGAGGTGGAAGACATTCAGCTTTTTTTCTTGCCATGAGTAAACACTTACTACTGCTTTTGATAATACATACAATCTAATCATTTTTTCAAACTGTCTTAAGATACTACTGTCTGGCCACAACTGCAGCTCTACTCAAGTATGTAGAATTTATTCAGAACATGATATTTGCTCCAAACTCTCTAAAAGCTGAATTTAGAGGATGTGAACATAGCACAATGATAGGTCAGTCATTATGGATACCTGGCTTTAGTTATTTTGATTTTAAAATTGAAAGAAAATTGTCACAAAAAAATCATGAACCTAATGTAGCATCATATATTTTCTTTCAGATTCTACTACAGTGAAGCATTTGGAACTTTTACTCAATGTTAAGAACCCACACAACCAGCACACACTTTTTAAACTATTAGACTACACTAAAACACCTGGAGGAAGTAGACTTTTAAGATCTAATCTCTTGCAGCCTCCAAATAGTTAGTGTAGCATTTATTGACACTGTGTTTGTTGTTATTTAATAAAAATTTTGGTTTAACTAGAGAATTTTTCCTATTATTTTTTTTTAACATATGCCTAATTTGGTGTAATTAATTGTGATTATATTCATTTATTTGTCAATGTAAACATAATATTTTACAGATGAGGAAACCATTAGCTTACGACAAAAAGCAGTGATGGAATTTACTGAAAAAGGAGATGTATTTTATAACATGCAGACTATTATTAGCAAGTTTCTAGATATAGGTCATTTGTTATTCTATCTTTATAAAATTACAAAATTATTCCTTAAAAATGTGGCATTTATTATTGATCACATAAAATATTTCATTGTATAGAGCTAATGCATTTTATTTTTCCTTCAGGTCATATTATCTCAGTCTGTGTTCAGATTCCTAAACAGGAAACAGCCAAGACTGCCGACAGTAAACTAAACTGTGTGATAATGTTGAAACATGTACTAGAGCTAGTGCCTCCCCTTAGGGATACATTAGAAAATTGTGAGAATGAACTGATGAAAATCTACTGCAAGGTTAGCTGTTGTTACTTTTTTGTAAAACATACATTATAATTGAACTTCTAATTCTCATTAATTAGCAATTTCTAATAATTCATTTATTAGTTGAAACACTTAAAGTTTGAGTGTATAAAGTTTATAGAAAGTGTTGGATTGTAAATGTTGTATATATATATATATATATTTTACAATTAGATCTTTACATGATCAAATGCATTTCTCAATTAGTGAAAGTAGACCTTTCTAAAGAAATTCTATCAACATAACTTATAGAAATAGTGGTCATGATGTAATTCTTAAACTGTCAATGGTAAAATTGCAAGTGACAAATGAGATTGTTACCATTTTTCATTTTGTAGAGTGCAACAAACTTAATGAAAAGGAAATGAATAGATTTATATGTACTAAGCCCGTGGAGTCTGGGAGCGCATGAGGCGCCCTGACCGCACTTCCCCGTGGTGGAGGCTGTCCAGGCCTGAGCAAGCTGTTATAGCACAGTGCAGGACAGGCCACTGTCCTGTTGGCTCATACTTTTCACGGTTATGGCCAAATTTTGACTCACGGTGCCCCCCTGCGGGGAAGAAGAGGAAACCGTGTCTCATATTCTGTTCGACTGCCCCAGACTTGCTGATCTCCGTCTCGACAGGTCTGGGAAACCAAAATTTCTCGACCTGTATGGTGACGCCTACGCACTACGCAAGACAGCAGGGTTTCTGTCCAGGGCTTTTGCAAGAGAGGATTTAAGCCTCTCAAGCCCTCACTCAAATGGAGTTTGATGATGATGATGATGATATGTACTATATTCTATGTTGTGTATTCCTCCTTCAGAACCTAGAAGATCCAAGGTATGATATGATATTGGCAAAAATTAAAGAAGTTATCAGTGATGAAACACACTATCAAAAAAATAATTTACAACAAAAAATACAAAAATGTTTTGCAGTTAAGGTAAATATTCATTTTATCATAACTTACAAAATTGGAGTTGGGGGCCTATAATATACATTCTTGATGAAGCCATTGATCAATACTAACATATAATGATATTAGAGCTATCTCTATTTAATGAAGTCTTTCAATTTATAAATTTTGTTTTATTTTCCAGAAAAATATTGATGGTATGAAGCTTATTATAATATTGATTTTTTCAAAACATTGTCTTCAGAATTTTTTTTACTTCAAAAAATAATTAAGTTGTTGTTTTTTTCATATTCTCTTATTATCTTTTAATATTTATGTCAAGGTATACATGTCATCTTTAGATATAACTCTACTTAAATTCATCTGTATTATGCTTGACATTATTTAGATTTGTCTATATCATATTTGACACAGCTCAAAATCAATTTGTCAAAGACATTTGACATAAGTATACATTGAAACATTTTTATTGTGCTGATTAATATTATTAATATCTTTTAGTACATTTTTTTTACCAAGAAAGTCAAGAAATGACAAACAATACCTCGACATGCTAAGTTTAATCATATCTTTGTTCACACAGAGTATGTGATATATATTTTTATTGTATTGCTCCATGACATTGGCATTTCCAACATCAACAAACTAAATTACTTGAAATTGTTTTTCTCATTTTATTAAAGCTTAAAACAACAAAAACCTATGCGACTGAGTGGGGGAGGATGTTTTTAAATTGTTTGTTATTCTTAAAATATTATTTATTTTTTTCTTTACTCTGCATATTAAAATTATTTTTTTAATGAAAAAAAAAGCCTTACATTAATATTAGAAATAAATAATTTGTAGACTAGAACTATTACATTACATTAGCTCCTCCTTTGTGGTTGAAGGTGAACCAGTCACGTTTCTTATGAACTCATAGAAGACTGTATGGTCCAATCTTTACTTCCAATCTTCCCTTTGAAAAGCTGATTATACTCAATAGATTTGCAGTGTTGTTCTATTTAATTTTTTTTTTTAATCTTTTTTTTATCCTCATTGTATAACAGTCTAAACTCTAAAAACACCACAATGACTGCTCCTCACTATAATGAGTGATTGTAGTCTAAATTTTCCCAGTCATAGGTGTCCATTCCACATTCCTCATGAGGGTATCTTGATATTTCTTGTGTTGACCAATTTGAGAACATTTTCCATTTCCATAAAATAGCTGTTGAGGAAATAGACATAATTATACATAATATTACTTTCAAAATGTTTTTACTTTAACTTTTCAGCATTACTGGATGTGGCAAGAAAAACCTATTCTGAATTAATTGATGATTTGCAAAGTTAGTATAATGCCTTTTTCAGTTAAAATACCTTATTGTTCAAGCAAAAAGATATTTTTAAAATGCATTACTTACAAATTTGACTTTCATTTATACACTGTTACATTCAGGTGGAATTTCAAAATGTTAGTTCAACTCAACAAACACCTTCATGCTCATTAAAGTCACCTTCTTTCTTTTTTTTTTTTTTTTACTTTGAGACACCTATAGAGAATCAATAATCATTATTTCTTGTACATTAAATGAAACAACTAGTTCTTCATTGCTAAATGCTAGAAAACTTAATTTTTTTTTTTTTGAATTAAAGGAGTATAATGATGACTTTTTTAACCCAGATATTGTGACAAATTTAGCTGACCAATACAAACTACCGTTGAGGGCAACTTATAACAGTCTCAGAGGATTTCATATCCAGATGATAACCACAGCCAATAGTTCTGATACCTTACCACCAGTTTTCATTAAAATGACAAAACAGAAGAACAGGCTCAATTTCACTACTATGGATTTGGTAAGTTGTCTTTATAGCATTTTGTTGTTGATTAGTTTTTAATGTCACTAATTAAAAATATCATTAAAAGATAGATAATGACTCTTTTTTAGTATTTTTGTTAATAAATATTTCACAAATTCATCAAACATATTTTCTATTTCTTAGAAATTTAATATAATATTTTGGCCTTCAACAAGCTTTAGGTAAAGAAATCTGTACTATATAAATACAATTTAAAATACATAAATCTAGGTTTATTTTTTATTCATTGATACTATTCCATTCCTTTTCTAGATACAATTAAATGGTGAGAATTATCTTTTTTTATTGTTGTTATTTTTATTTACCCTATCACTGTGTTAATACATTGTTGTTGTTTTTTTTAATAAATATTGTTTAAATATAGGAAATGCCATCCCCTACTTCTCTGGAAAAGTGAAATTTATTAATTACATTACAATGAATTTAATTCTTGTCAAGACTTTGCAATATGGAAATGCTTTTTTAATTTGTCATCAGTGTCTTGATCCTAGTACCTTTTTATGTAGTAAAAATTACTGAATGAAAAAGCTACATAAATGCATAGTATATAAGGAACAAATGTTAAAAAACATTTTATTGAAATAGTGTTGATTGAGATTATAATTTTTGTATTCATTACAATTTGAAAAGATTAATGATTTATATGATGTTGATGAGATTTTATGAAGCATTTATATCTGGCTTCATGTTTGAAATTAGGGGCATGTTGGCTGAGTGGAAAGCACTTGGCTTACAATTATGGGGTCCTGGGTTCGAATCTTGAAGCCTGGGATTTTGAATTTAGGGATTTTTATAGATTGCAAGGTATGAAAGAGTAACATTACTTCACTAATGTTTGTAAATAGCAACTGCATATCCCAATAAACAAAAATTTCTATTCGGTTTCTTTTATTTGTGATGAACTTCATTATGGCAATGAATCCATGTTTTACCAAATAAGAAAACGGGAAAGCCTAACTTCTATATAAAAACGTATAATGCAGGATATAAAAATTAGAATCTGTTTTTGTAACTAGAATTTATCCCTGTTCAAACATTGGTTTGACTTCCTCATTTATTTCAGTAAGCTGAATTAGAATGGATTTATTTGTGATTGGGATCTGAGTTTGTCCATATGCCAAAAAGTTCAATACACAGTCGGGAAAAATCCAAGTGTAGAATGTTTTTCCAATCTTTGGTTTAGTTCCTCTTAGAATAGTATGTAATAGACATATCAAGCAGTATTGATGGGGACTTTGATTTTTATTAAAATTATCAGATCAGAAAAACTGGCTTTTAGAAAAGATGCTGTTTTAATTGTGTAGGATTGTCATCATTTTTCGAATCCCCTTTGGTCATCTCATTGTCTGTAAACCACTTATCTATACAAAAAGTTCATATTTTCATATATGTAAAATAATCAAAGATGATCTTTACATCATCTGCCTTATAGGTCTGAAAGGGAAACTTGACTTTTTTTTTACTTACCATAATAAAATCATAAGTAATAGTTGTAATATTGATTTCTTTTAACTAATCATTCAACTATAGCAATATGTAATGTTTATAATTTTATTTGCCACAGAGAGAATTAAAGAATCCCTTGATCAAGTGTACAAACTGACAAATGGGTATAATTTACTGTTGCTGATATCTATAAATTTAAGATAAGATAAAGTTAACTAATATTTGTACCATTATCTACATTGTAGGTTTTAAAAATCTTGTTTTTTTTAAAAACAGTGTGATCACCAAACTAATGACTAGCATTCATGGACACATAAGTTGCATGTACAGTCTGGCTGATGTTGTCTCAATGCTTGATCTGTTGCTTTCCTTAGCACATGCTGCTTCCATATCTTCCTATGGTTTGTATAAACTTTTTTTTTTCTTTCCAAAGAAAATTAACTATAATGGATGGCTGCATAGTTGTGCAGTATGCATGCTGAGCTGTCATTTGGACCTCTTGATGGTTCTGGCTTCTTACCCTGCTGCCATCCCCCATGCTGTAGGAGGTTTGGACTAGGAAGTAGTAGTAATTCTGAAGTAACAACTGAAACATGTAACACATTTTACAAACCAACAAGGAAACATTTTTAATTAATGCATTCACACAATAATAAGACTAGATTAAGATTTCTCTATCTTTTCAACATCCAGATTTTTTTTAAATTGAATATTAAGTGTTAAAGTACACCTATAGTTTTGAAAATGTTGAGTTTTTTTGCTGTCATAGATGGTGAGTGACAACAAATAATGACATTTTTTTGTATTATTAAAATGAGTTATATATTCTATTTGGTGAACATGTAGATAAATATCATTTCTGTTTTGTTTTTTTCAATTTGAATAGTAAATTTCTATGAGACTTGAAATAAACATCTCAAAATCAAACCAAAAATTAATTTGTATTAATCCTTTGTCATTCAACATTAATCAGGCCTAAACAGTCAATAACAAACACAAATATTAAACAAGTTTGATCACAACATGACAATCCACTAGACAAAGTGAATACGTTTTGTCAAGATTGAGAAAAACTATTCTAGAGACAAAAAAAAGAGTTAAATATGAATAAAAGAACATAAAATGGTACCCATAAGGCAGACGAAGTGGAGCTGACTAGTTTCTGTGCCACATGAATAACATAATGTAAAGATGTAGCAAACATAGTGACCACTCTTTACCCAACATGCTTATAGTCTTCTCAAAATGTAGCAAACATAGTGACCACTCTTTACCCAACATATAGTCTTCTCAAATTTGGAACAGATCTTAGCTCTTGGAGCTCTGATAAGGTATATCTGGTAAACAGGATTTGTATTAGTGGCCATCAGGTTAACAGCTCCATGCGCTTTTTCTTGAGTGCATCTTATGCATATTTTGAAAAAAAAAAAATTTTTTCTAAAGCTAAGTAAAGAAAGAACATATACAGACTATTTGATTATTAATCATGTGTAAATAATCTTTCTTTGTTTTTGTTTTCAGTCTGTCCTGAATTCACTGACACCCTGGCAATAAAACAAGGCTTCCATCCTATCCTGCAAAAAATTAGCGCAGACACAGTGGTTCCCAATGACACAGTGAGCTGTTACATTTTTTTCTGCCTTTAACAACCAAGAGATTGGGAATAGTCACACAAAAGTAAAAATGAGAAAATTAAATGTAAATATTGCTATTCTTTCTTAAGCGGACAATTTTATTATTATTGTATCACCGATCTAGTTAGTCGAGCAACATGACTTGGGGCTTTAAAAGAATTAACCTTTTTTTTTTTCTGGAAATCAACATTGGAAAGAAAGATTACATATTTGTGCTGTGTTCCTAAAAAAGGAACTAAAAATTTTGACTATTCCCATTTTTTGCCTAAAAAAAAAACATATCCTATTTTTTAAACTTAGCTAAAGCTATAATTTAATACATTGGTTAATTTATATAATAGAACATCTTTTTTTTTTATTTCTTGTGTCACTTTAGTATGCTTCTGAACATAGCAATTTTGTAGTGATTACTGGTCCTAACATGGTAAGTACTGTGAGAATAGAATACAAATGCAATAGGTAATCATGAATCTCAGTACTCTTATTAACAGAATGCAAAAAATTAACTACATTTACTAAATGTAACAAGTGTTTTAAATGGATATGTTTGTAAAATGAATAACCTTTGTATTTTATAGACTTCCACATTCATTTTTATTGTCTGTCATTTACATTAATGTTGCTAATTTTAAGTATTTTATTTTGGCCCATCTATTATGGGCTGCTGCAAACGTGGGCTAAATCATATATTCTATAATTATTTTCTATAATTATTTGCTAAGCAAATGTGATTAATTATGAATCACACTACTATGCCCCCCCCCTTCCAATATTTTTAAAAGATAAATCCAAAGACTTTTCATTCGGCAATAAAACATCATTAGTGAGAAAAGGAAGAAAAAATGATATTGAGAAATGTGGTGGTGACAATAAAACTTTAAGACATAATAATTACTTGTTAAATAGCATATATTTTACATGATAGACCATTTAAAACTAATCTGAAAAATTTACTAAGAAAAGGAAACAATCAACCACAACAAATGAAACTATAACACTTATTTTGCTTGGTAACCATGTCTTTAAAAGCATTTGAATTTATAATATTTGTTTTGATTAAAATCTTGTCTTTTGATTAAAATCCTGTCTATCTTGTTGACAAAAAATAATGTCATGAAAAAAAAATTAGACCACTGCGTTTCAGGATTACCCTTTAATGAAAAATAATCACACCATACCATAATATATGTTAACTAGTTACCTTGTATAATGGTTATTGAGGTATTGTTTGAGACTGTTTATAAAGATAGTCATACCTGATATTGTTACAGGCTGGTAAATCTACCTACTTAAGGCAAGTAGCACTGCTTCAAATAATGGCACAAATAGGATCATTTGTTCCTGCTCAGTATGCCTCTTTTAGAATCACAGATCAGATATTTACAAGACTTGGTTCTGATGATGACATGGAGTCTAATTCATCCACATTTACATTGGAGGTGAGAAGTACTAAGCATTTAGTTTAGGCTTATTTATGCATATAGGTAAGGTATACATTTTGTTGTTAACTGTTCCAATGTTAGTTACTTATTTCAATGGTTTTGATCCATCAGATGAAAGAAAGCAACTACATCCTACAAAATATCACAGACAACTCTCTGGTGATCATAGATGAGCTTGGTAGAGGTGAGCTTTAGACAAGGATGTTTTCATTGGAAACAAAGTATACTTTAAACAATACTGAAGGTGTTTACAAACATTTTTTTATTTTTCAGGTACTAGTGCAGAAGAAGGTATTGGGATTTGTTGGGCAATATCAGAGAATCTTCTGAAAACTAAGGTAATTACTACATCTAAATAAATTTAGTTTAAAATGAGAATTATGATGTTTACACAATTATTGTGCACACTAATTAATTGGAACATCATAGTTAATATACAAATAGATGTACAATTTTACTGAATATAAGTATTCTATCTTTCACCATATCTTTATAAAACATCTGCTATAGTCACTTTAAAAAAATAATTTCTTCTACTGATGTTCCATTTCAGATAAGTTATAAGATTAAGAAACAAAATCTAAAAAAAAAAAATTTACAAGGATGATCACCTGTGATTTTTAACTTGGCAGTCAATGGATTTGCCTTGACAGACATTTTGACCCATATTATAGATGACTAGAAAGATTTACAGTTGAAAATACTTAATTTTTAAAAACTTATATCAACTATGTCTGTCTGGGGGAATCTAATACACATTATTTCTCCCACTTCCCATTCTCCAGTCAAGTTTAATTTTGCACAATTATTCATTATCAATGATAACACATGAATAAATAAAAGAAATGAACCAATAATTTATGTGGAAAATGTATTAAGCTAGGTGGCATAAGTCTTGTGTAAAGAATTAGGTCTTTCGAATTTTTTGAAACTATATAACCACCTATTTTTATAAGTACTTGAAATTCTTGTTGGCTAACAATATCTTTTTTTGTTTGCATATTACATTTCCCCAAGTAATCTATAGCTCTCAGTGTTTCTTAGTTCTTCCCTAGATTATCCTAATCTTTACTTAATGCAAATAAATATAAATAAATTTAAAAAGTGGCAGCTATATGCTCTTAAGTACAAATTGATCATAGTTCTCAGTGAATGCTGAACAATTATTTCAAAGTTAATGTTGTATTTGTCATACAGGCTTTCATATTTTTTGTGACACATTTCAAACAACTAACAGATCTGAAGAGAAACTATCCAAATGTTGTGAAGTGAGTCTATTTTACTTTGAAGCTTTTAAAATTAGATTTAGTGTGTACAATTATTTTCACATTTTTTTTTTCAGAAAATTTTTTAAAAATAATTTTTTATCATTTATCATATCTATTTAAAAAAAAAAACAGCTTAAATAAATGCTTTAATACAGGGGTGGGCAAATTACGACCCGCGGGCCAATGTGGCCCGCCGAAGTGTTTTATGCGGCCCCCGCAAACCTAAATAAATCAAGTGTGCCCACACATTACACATAAAAATGCAAATATATTAAAAATAAATAATTGTAAATATCTATAGAAAGTATTGAAACTTTTGATTCTTAACGCTTATAAGGAAGAGGCTAAAAAACATTGTCTCTAAACGTCTTTCTAAAAAGTTTAAAGTAAACGAAGAATATATTTAATAGTAATATTTCGATAAATTCAGCTAAACACATAAGCCAAGGCCAGTATTTATTCAATGCTATGAAGAACTGTGTTGAAAGATTTGAGTTGGCTTGTACAAGGGAAACAACTGATGGAGCTTTGACTGAGAAAAACAACCTTTTTAATAAAATAAAGAAAATATCCCAACCATAAAGTAGTAACTGGAATGTTTACAAAAAGCTACATTAAAAATAATTTTTCTACTAACGTCCATATAAAAAATCCTCATGGCTCTCCCTAGGAATAGAGAAATTATGTATAGCTACTAAACTCATTATTTGATAAGGGCCACATGCAGAATATTCCATAATATAGTGAGGAGATAGTGGAACTTGTACTTTGCGTTATTGTTCGAAGTACATAATTTTATTTTTTCCCCTTTAGTTTCTATTTTATTCGGGGCCACCAAATTCACCTTGCCTATGGCCTCCAATTATCCAAGGCCGTTCCGACTTGCACTTCCGAAAAGTACGTGAAGATTTAGAATTAAAACATTCTGCGGCCCGCCTAGTCCCCAAATTTTATTAATGCGGCCCTCGGTTGAAAAAGGTTGCCCACCCCTGCTTTAATAGTTTTGCTTGTATACTATAACTTCTGAACTAAATCACTTTTGCAGCAACTTTTTTGAAGTCCAAAGAACATTTAATGCCAGTGCTAATCATGAGAAAGTCTCATACAGTCATATATTATCCAAAGGAATTACTCCAGAAACTCATTACGGTTAGACTAAAGTTTGTAACCATTTCTTGCTGCTTCTATTTAACTCTCTCTATACATGTATCTCATATGTTTCCAGCACAAAACAAAAATAAAAAACTATAATTAGTGACTGGACAATGAATAAGTGATAGTGGAGAAGCGTATCTATTCATATTACTTTAGTTCTGGACACTCATCCATTGTTCAATTGCAGTAACACATTGAATAGTGTAAAAATATGGATTTTTTTCTTTTTCTTGCAATCTACTCCAGCCTCAGATAATGTTAGTCTTAAAAGCTATAGATGTGACCTGTGCTATATGGCCTTCTTCAGTTGCAAAGTGACTATTGATCATCTCACAGAAATGAAATGAATGCCTGGGCATAAGCTAATAGTCAGAACAATGTTGTCCACCATGCATCGCCTTGCAGCTGATGTATCCAAAGGAAAGGTATATGCCCACATAGTTTTGGATCAGTAGCATTGCAGGCTCTGCCAGGGTGTAGCACTGAGTTCTGCAAACTGCCTAAGTGTTGCTGGATCCTCATTTTTCCTCAAGGTTGACTCTTGATACCTTTCCCCTGTTACTATGTTTGGGTATAGCTGGCGGCAGAGGTTTGTATTCAGAGTTTCCCCCCTGCCCAAAGCTTACTGGCTTAGGCCTCACCTTTGCTTGTTCTGCTAGTGAAAACAAAGACAGTTCTGAGCCAAACATGAAGACTAGGAGTTGGTCTGGTTGTCATAGGCATAGACATATTTCTTTGGAAGCATTTTATTGGTAGTTGAGTGCTTATAGCAATTAGCAATTCTGGCATTGACAACCTTATGGGATTTGGCTTGTATATACTATTACCCAGGTTGTAATGGCTGTTGAGATTTGTCTTTCTAAAGTATTTAGCACTGGATCACCCAAAATATGGCCTACTTGTTTCTTTGTATAAGAATAGATATCATCAAATTATTTCCAGGAAACGCAAAAAGGAAAATATTAACTGAACTTCTCTTATCATTTATTTTATGTTTCAGTAATTTACATGGCTAGCAATGTACAAAGATCTTATGTGGCCATTGTCATATCCAGCAGCCTTTTACTTTCACTGCCTAACAGCTGACCCATAAGATCAAGATAAATTCAATAAAATAGCCTTGAATCTTATCTTTTAAATAACAGACATTCCTTCAAAAAAAAAAAAAAAAGAGAAATTGATTGTGTCCTGTCCCTAATTTTAACTCTGGTTTTAAATATCTTTAATAATGTATTGTTGTTTTTCTGTTAAAGGACTCATGCTAGCTGAAATGTCTGCTATCCCATCTTCTATAACTGAAGATGCTAAAAAGATAGTGCAGAAGTTGGAAAAATTGAAACAGGTTTGTTACACAATGCATTATTATTTTATCGGCTGTTACACAATACATTATTGCTTGATCAGCTCTTACACAAACACTATTACTGTTACACTATTTTTTTAACTTGTATTTTCAGTGGAAAGAAACTCACAACCCAATATTAATGAAAGAACATGCTGTATTTAATTTGGCAACAAGACTGATACAAGTTGCCAAAAATTCTAGAATGGATGACTACTCCCTGAGAGTATATCTTAGAAGTTTGCAGAAAGCATATCTAGCAGAAATGCAAAAAATCAATGAGCTATCTATGCTGGTGGAGAGTACGGATAAGGAAGAGTAAAGAAATACAGGTGTTTTAATGACACCTCTTTTATTTTGAAATCATAAGATTACATTAACTACAAAAAGGATCAATAACACCTAAATGAAGGAACTGAACAATTTAGAGGGCTGATTGTAAATCTATGTGAAGGTTTAGTTTATAGTGCTCAAATAGAAGTACTAAGTCTAATTTTATTGAATGTTGTATTATTGGATGTTGTATTATTGGGTGTAATGTAAGTTGTAACTGACACAAATGTAATGACTTAATTTTTTTTTACAGTTAATTTTAAATGCAATTTGAAACTTTGTTTTGTTTTACTACAAATACAATTCTTTAATAAAAAAAAATTGCAGTTGTTTATTATTTATTGAAGGGGCGATGGCTGCATGGGGTTATTAAAATGCATGGTGGCTGAGTGATATAGAGCTTGACTTCCAAACCAAGGGGTCAAAGAAAGGCCCTTGTTGAAGACAGGTGCAGACAACAAATAGAAGACTTAAGTAGATTTCCTGTGGACAACAGCTTTGTCTGCATTAGATTTAGAAAAATATGCAGGCTGCAACTGTTTTTTTGATTGGTCGTGTGAAATACTGCAGTCATCAAACACAATGCTTTATTATATCTTGTAATGTAACACCAGTGTTCATGAAAATATATACAAATTTATACATTAGGCCTACATCTATCAAATACTTTTTATTTTGGTTAAGCTCATACAGACTTTCATCAGCTAAAGAACACTTGGGGGATCCAAGGAAATAAGCAACCCCATCAAAATCAGTCTCAACACCATTGTTAAGTCAATATATATTATACTACTTTTAAGGAGCAGATTCCTGGATATCCACTTTGAAACCCCATATCAGGGGGTTTTGCAATTAAATCCCCCTCTTCTGTAATAACAACAAAAAAAAAATGCAATTGACAATCCCCAAATTCCAAGAGCACATCTAGGCAGATTTTGATTTTAACCCCCCCCCTCCTAAATTTACGATAAATCCCCTCTTCAATATAAAAAAAAGCAAATTACACACTAAAAATGCTATGAGAATAGCCAAATGGGTTTCTTAGTTTAAACCCCCCGCCGGCGTGGTTTGAAGCTAAAAAATACCTCTTTAATATATATATAAAAAAAGCAAATTATGCACTCAAATGCATTGAGCGCGTAGTTTACCCCCCCCCCTCCGGTTGGGGTTTGAAGCTAAAAAAAAATACCTCTTCAATATATAAAAAAAGCAAATTATGCACTTAAAATGCTTTGAGCGTGGCCAAGCCAACGGGGGTTTAGAGTTTAAATTTCCCTTCAGGGCTTCAGAGGGGTTTGATGCCCCCCATCCAAAAAAAATATATTTAAAAAAAAAAGTAAATTACACACTAAAATTCTTTAAGCGTAGCTGAGCACAGCCAACGGGGGTCACGAGCTGAGTCAATGAGGGGTTAACCCCCTCCTCCAGATGGCTTTTTTTTTTTTAAGTTTAAAACCTTAATGAATATATTCATTCTCTCGTGGAGCTTTTTATTCTTTTTTTTTTAAATAGTTTTTTTAAGATAATATAGATTTATAGCTATAGGCCTATATGCCTTTTCTAGATTTTCATCTAGTAAAAGCTTTATAATTAGGTATAGAAATAGATACATTTAATCTAAATCTATAGATCTGAAAAAAATATACTTTGGGAAATTATGAGCTCTTGGCTAAACATTTTCAAGCCGCTATTTAAATTTATTTTATATAGGTCTGTGTTTAAAAAAGAAATAATAAAGTAAAAATCACGTGACTTTCATTGAATATAAATATACACAAATTTTCATGGCTGCTATTAGTGCTAAGAGTGTAAGAGCAAATAAAGTAGATCTATAACTAGATCTAGATCTATCAAATCAATCAATATTAAGATTAAAACTTTAAGAGATGGATGCAAAAAATGGACAGATGTATTTTGTACGAAATATCGAAGATGGCCAGACTGTGTCGTTATCGGGCGACGGCCAATTTTGTATAGGTAAATTTAAAATTACTAGACTAAATTAGTAAATAGTAAAATACTAAATTAAATAATTAGATCTATAAATAGTATAATCATATGAGTTGAGTAAATTAAATATAATTATTAAATAAACATTAAATTTAATGATTTAATGGAAATTTATTAATAATCGTAATCATAATGATATTCAATGATAATAATCATAATAATATTATAATCAATAAATAAATCATTATTATAAATTTTATTATGTTGTTATAACTTATATCATCAATTATTAATATTATCAATTATTAGTTATAGTTATAGATCTAATATTATTTAATATTTATGTAAAGTCAGACTGTCATAGAAAATTCTATTACTATTGTAAATTACTGCAAAGTAATCTTACTCTTAGTAGTCTTAGTGACCTGATGGCTGGTATGCCAGCTAGATTACTCAAAGAACTAAGCAATAAGCAGTCCCTCTAATGGATACCTGACATTAGTTGGGGAAAAATAAAGGTGGTTGGTTGTCACATGAAACCCTCGTTAACTGTGGGTCTCAGAAACATCTGTGGTGTCACCACAGAACCACAATGCTTATATGCCCTCCAAAGTGTAGATCTATATTGTATACTTTATTAAGAGACCTGAACAATATGGAGGCCCCAAAAAAACATGTATATTAAAACTGTATGGAGTTCTGCTTGATCTGAACAACAGTGTACAGTTTATCACAGATGAATTCTTCAAAATCATTACATGGTAATGAGAAGCAAGAAAAAGACTGGATGTCTAAACTCTCCAACATGATATTGAGAACCAAGATGAAGACTGGATGTCTGAACTCTCCAACATGGTAATGAGAAGCAAGTTAAGACTGGATGTCTTAACTTGCCAACATGGTAATGAGAAGCAAGAAGAAGACTTGATGTATGAACTCTCCAATATGCTAATGAGAAGCAAGAAGAAGACTGGATGTCTTAACTCTCCAACATGATAATGAGAACTCAGAAGAGCAAGAGTATCAGAAAATGTAAATTTCATGGCCATATTGATGTGGAGTATGGATATTATATATTATATTTATATAGGTGATATATGGTGTTATGATATTGCTACATATTATTGATACTATATGTATCCTAGTATTTTATATGTGAAGACTGACTGATTCAATTTAGTTTCTATGTAACTTATTGTAAGGACTGACTGATTCAATTTAGTTTCTATGTAAGGACTGACTG
>JADKLZ010000687.1:6666980-6680638 GCA_021533235.1 Biomphalaria straminea
TTCTATGTGAGGACTGACTGATTCAATTTAGTTTCTATGTGAGGACTAACTGATTGATTGTAGTCTAAGATCTGTGCATTAATTTCTAACTTTTCAAGGCTTGACACAGAATGAAAATATTGCTTGTAGTCTGAGGTCAGGAAGTCAACAGGATAGTGATATAATTGTCCCACTAGTGCTAATCACTGTGTGGAAGACATCAGGAGTCACCATCTCACCAGCCAACAGAGATCTGAACTGTACCCTCAATGGAGTCAACATTGAATCTGAGGCCAACATTATTCCAGGCTAGTTTTGCCACTTTTTGATTGATTATCATTATTTTGGCACATCTGCACATTTTGGGTTCTCTTTCTCTATTCAGTAAATGCAAAAGGGATGTTAAAAATTAAAATCAACTGTTCAAGAGACTGCATTTCAACTTGTAGCCATTCCTGACATCATGTTAACAAGACTTCCTTTTCCCCATCAAGGATAGAGATATTGTGCAAATGAAGGTTCGATGTAAGATAATTTAACTAGTTCTTTGAACTTTTATCAAGTAAAGAAATACAAATGTCTTACCAGTCAGCTGCATCTATTGAAGTCACTAATCTTCTAATTTGTGTCCCATTTTGTAAGCCGAGCTTTTTCCCAATCTTTCAACTTTCTTTCATTTTTAAGTTTTCTCTCATCTTTTTTGTCTCATTTGTTCAACTGTCTCTCATTTATCTCTCGTGTAATTAGAAATTTGAACATAAGGAAAAATATTTTATACATCATATAACATTAAGTTGTTACCTTTAAATAACAATATTGTTGAATATTCTACTTTAAACTATTACATAAAAAAAACTAGGGCATTAGATTCCTGTGTTGTACACTAAACTATAATTCTTTTTCTACATTTATACAATTCAGGAAATCAGATTGAAATCGGAGACAAAATTTTAGAATTGTTGTCTGATGGTATGATGAATAAACCACAACGCAGACATCTGCCACCCACACCTGGAGTTACAATACATCCCACACCACCACCAAAACCACAGAGAACTTTAGGAAAGCTGCAGCTTGACTCCCCTCATGTAAGTAACTTTAGAGCTTGACTCGCTCATATAAAAAACTTTAGAGCTTGACTTGCTCATGTAAAAACAAAAGAGTTTGATTACCCTCTAGTAATAACTTTATAGAGTTTGACTTCCTTTATGAAAGTAAGTATTGTAATTGACTTCCTTCAAAAAAATATAAATATATAGCTCGGCAGTAGCGGCCTTAGGGGGTGGCAAGTGGGGCGACCACCCCAGGCTGTGCCTGAGTGGGCCCTGCGATTGGAGATTTAATTGCCACCAACTTTGAAAACCAAATCAGTTCTCATAAACTATGGCTTGTTACTCAATATTTTCCCAGTATCTTTATGATACCAATTACCATTTAAGCTCATAACATGACATTTTTGGTTTCAAAATACCGTTCAGTTACGGTAAAGACTGCATCTTGATTTTAAGAGGCTTTCATCCTTTAACAGTTCACAATAAAAACACGTAGGTGGAACCAATACAAATCGCATGTTTCGTATTTAAGCATCAACGTCCACACAAATTTCATTAGGAAAATGCGTAGTGATCAAGTTCAGACAATCCTTTGAAGTTTGAAAATTGTATATGAAAGAGTCATTATAACATTTGTAGTAACATAAATGCAACTTTTGACAAATTGATTAAAATCAATAAACAAATATACAGTGTTTACTTGACATTCGCTGATGATACGTTCTAAGACGGTTCGCCAAGGACAGATTTTTGCGGCATTCAATTTCAAATATGTACACTATTTTAGATTATGAACAGTATACCAGGACATGCCCAAACACTTAAAACCTCTAGATAACCATTTCCCATTTCATTATTGACTTTTACATGCTGTTCCTTTTATAAACACAGTAATTTTAAAAGTGTTATACAGCACTGTTATGTGGCATTATAGTATAAAAAGAATTGGTATGTTACATTAAATATACTGTTACTTTAGTCTGCAATGAAAAAAAAGGGTTTAGGGTATGAGAATGATTCCTTATTTAGTACTGTAACCTAGCCTATATTATGAGAATGATTCCTTATATAGTACTGTAACCTAACCTGTATTGAAGCAGTTGATGTGCTTTTACAGCTATTTCTGTAAATCAGCTTCCAGAAAGTTTATCGATAACGTATTTAAGTTGTTTTTTCCAATAGGCTACTGTGCATAAAAATCGTTTGGCCGTGGGAAAAAGTGTCACCATGTTTTGTTTTTTTTATATATATTTTTTTAAACCCTTGGTGTAGCCTATAGCCCTTCCACTAAAATTGGATCTGCGTAAGTGCAGGGACCACTGTAACTCTTAAAGCACAGAGTGTTCTTATAGAACTTCTGAATGGCTTCAATTTTCAACGTGAGATAGGAGACATAATATTAGTAGTGTGCAAGTGTTTTCTTTTTTATTTCCTTCTGTTAATGCAGAGCAAGTACAATAGTCTATAATGTACTTAGTTATGTAGCTACGTCATGTTGTATGTTTTGTACTAAAATAAAGCCTCAGCTTAGAGGCGGACATACTGCAGTGTTATTGTTACAGCATTAGAGATGGATGAGCTCGTAAACATGATTAGTTTACGGTATATATATATATATATATATATAGTCTACCCTTATGGCTAAGGACCCAACTCATGACGCTCGCCCTGGGCCCTGCGCGTTGCTAAGGCCGCCCCTGTAGCTTGGCTTCCCTCATGGAAATAACTCTAGAGGATCTCAGTGGAAGCATTCTCTGTTTTAGTAGAAAGTAATGTTGGCTTAAAGGCTTCCATTGTTCTAGTTATGGTGTGCTTTATACTGGCGAATGTTTTCTTCAAAAACTTACATCTCCTACACAAAGCTGTGTATTTATGACAAATAATTGACTAGATAACTTGAATGGAAAGAATTGAGCCTGGGTTAAAGAAGTATAAATAAATGTATAATAGATAGAGTCAGGCATTACATTGTCTTAGCTTGGGTAAAGAGGGTATTACATTTGAAATTTGTTTGTGATTTTAAACAAATAATTGATATAAATTCCTTTTATATTACAAATTGTTTATAGGTACTTTGCACTATTTTTTTTTTTATTTCAGGAGAGTCCACCAGAAAGTCGAGATGCTCTAAGGGAATGGTGCATAAGTCATCTACCTAAGAATGACTTGGAACTACTTGAGATTGTTAAAAAATCAGAACAGGTAGTTACATGTTTTAGAATCACATCATTACTGTTTGGGTATAGTAGAATGAACAACTCTATTTTATAGGAGACTTTGTTGATATATCATTCATCATTTAACTGATCCAAGCTCACTACTAAACTAGGTTAGTCACACATCATGACCTTTATAGGATATCTTCTCGAAAAAAACAACTTAAGTTACTTTTTAAATTCATTTGATGTTAAAAATTCCTAGTTATCCTAAAAGTTATACAACATAAACAATTGTGATAGAAATGAGTGAAGCAAACTCTCTCTAATAGTTTGTAAGAAATGGAGAAAAAAAAACACATCTTCTCTGTCATTTTCATATAATGTTGTTTATGATTAGAAATAAGTTATGTTTTTAGACCATCATCACTATGCTTAATGGCTGAACTGAAATAGATTCTCTAAGTGGGAAGCATGGTCGAGATGCCAAGTGCGGCTTGATCTTGGCTTGCTTGGCTACCTAGAAGGGGGCCCGAGGTTCGACACCCGACTCGGGCAGAGTTGTGTTTACTGAGCGCCCAAAGGCAGCACGGGAAACCAACTCCTAGATACCCCCTCCCCCCCACTGGTCCACAAATGAGATTGGACCAAAGCGCTCTGAGCATGCTATAAGCATGAAAGTAGCGCTATATAAAAGCTATAATAATAATTTAATTTTTATTCTTTATTAAATCTTTCAGTAAAGAAAAATAGTCTGCTAGGCCTTGTGAAGCCAATGTTCAGTATGTTTTTCAGTCTGTTTTTAATCATCATTATTTTTATTTACCTCACACATACAGGAATCTTTTTATTCTGTTACATGCTCATCTGAGCTAAATATCTTATCGTCAGTTGTTTGATTAATTTGCACTCTTTGTTTATTGGCACTGGCCAGACTTATTTAGTTTATGAAGTCTAGGAATGTCCTTGATATGTTTTTTTTAGGTATAAGTTTGAGTTTGTTTTGAATTTACAGTTTTGAACTTGGGGACTGGTTACTTTTACCCAAATGAAATGTAGATACCATTCTAAAAAATATTTTTGGGGTCATGGTATATAAACATATCTTGCACATGCTTTTTTAATGCACAATTTACAATAATTTTTTTTGTTTATAAACAATATCTCGTTTTATGATATGGATATACTGTATATATTTCAGCATGTTTCAGAAAAGTCTGTTGGTGATATTGCTACATTCCTACAACATTTCTATATATATATATATATATTTTTTTTTTTTTTTTAATTAACCTATACAGATTACTCAATGCATCAAATTGACCAATGAAAACCATTAATTTTGTTCTATTTATAACTTACTAATATTATTAAAATCGAATAAGGAAAAATATTCCAAGAAATGTATTCTGCCACATAAATCTTGTTATTTTTTAACTTCTTTTTAATAACTACTGTTATGAACATAATGATAACAAGAGTCAAAAACCATGTCTGCATAGTATGGCTTTAATATACTGAATGACTACACAACACACATATTTGTGAACACATTCTTACGGATGAGTTACAAGCACATGTAAACATAAGAACCACAACCCATACAGCATATAATTTTCATAACAACTACCAAAAAATATATTTTAAAAACACCATTTTTTTTTTACTTGACATTGTGCAAAAGAAATGTTTGCAGGAGTTTTTATGGAAATAGTCTATTCCATGGACTATTTGTTAGTATTTTCCTGTCTGGTCTTTTTGGACAAGATAAAGCTGATTCTATTCTAGTTAAAGTTTCTCTGTGTGAAATGTTTGGTAATGTGTCTAGATTTATGTATGCAAGATTTCTGCTTCAGGTGGCTATCAGATTTCAATGAATTTACTTGCGACATTACCAGATGCTACCAAATATTTGAATTAAAAGGTAGTTCAAGTAATTTTACTTATCCTTCCTCTCCACCTAATTCCCTGCCTCTGCTTCTCAGCAGTGAAACCATTGTTTGCTTACCTTAAGAATTTGGTGCATAGATATGTATCTTTATATACTGCAGTAAATTACATGTTAAAGCTAAGTGTAAAAAAAAAGACAGTTGAGAGAAAACACAAGATGTTCCCACCCATGCACTTTAGAATGAGCTCAGAAGTTGGTGAGATTAATTGATTAGAAAACAAAACAAGATATTCCCACCCACTTACTACAGAATGAGCACACAAGCTGGTGAGATAAAAAGTTCAACAATTGGTCTGTTTGGACTATTGAATGAGATAAATCGAATTGTTTTCTCGTTAAGTAAATCTGAACCATCCCCCCCCCTCTCTTTGTTTTTTTTTTGGTAATTATTTCTGTCTGGTAGTAGTAAAGTTCCTCCATTCTGCTTAACCCTGTGACACCTGTTCAATGATGTAAAATTGTTGAATTTACCAATATTTCTTGAATTTATGCAGTTGTTCGAATATGATTGTATTGTGGGAAAAAATATAATGTTGTTAGTTTACATGTTGTTTTCCATTCAATATTATTTTTACACTGGAAATATAAAGTCAATAGCACAACAGCTAAAATATTTCCATATATGTCTGTTCAAACTATTTTTTTTTAGTCTATTAATATCTTTGTCGAACCACAAGGTGTAATAGATTCTAATGATCTTAAAACAGGGTTTAATGTAGTATTGAGATGGATCATTGTGTGTCCCAACTTATCCAATAGGGATAAAATTACTTGAAGATAGATCCTGTTATTTTTCACTGGTCTAAACTAGAAAAAAAAGAACTGAATAAAAAAAAAAATCACTATTGCATAGGTTACCTTTAAGTTGTGCTCTGCTGATACTGTTAAAAGTGTTAATAGTTGGAACACATTGCACACTGGTTATTTAGCGGAACAATTTTCTTATTTTTTAGAGAGATTAATTCACATGGTAGCGTACTAGTTAATTATTCCAGTAGTTCGTGGAACACCTATTCAGGCCTTGTGAAACTCTAGGGTTCTGTAGAACACAGTTTGGGAAACACTGGTTTAGAGGATAAAGGGAAGACTTTCTCTTTGCTTCCACAAGGATAAAGAAATGCAATGAAAGTTTAACTTGTATTGCCAACTTTATCTACATTTGAAAAAAAAAAACTTCCAAAATGTGTATTTACCCTATTTTTTTTTTATTTTTGAATCTTTTACTTTTTTTTTTTTAAAACTACACCAATAAGGCATCTTGTGATTTTGTTTTTATGAATAAACATAATTTGTAAGTTGTACAATGCATTAAGCAGTAAACATTAAAAATTGCTTAATTATTATCAATTAGTTATTAGTATTTTTTTGTTGGGGGGGGTGAGTGGGAGGGGTATTTTCAGATAGTTTCTCTATATTATTTAAATCTGACATAATTTTTTTTAAAAAGTTTTTTCATAATAACTTAATTACATTGTTTTATCACAGAGAGCTCGAAATAATAGTTTAAATTTTTTTATCCATAAAGTGCTTGATGCTGTTATTCCTCCCCTCACTTTAACATTTGAATTAAGCTTTCTGAATTTAAACTAGATTTCTGATTATTAGTTGATAAATGATTAAACTTGAATCTCAGTGATTTTTGTTGACAGATTCAATTGAGAAAAAAAGTTGATTGTAAGAATTTAAGTGTTCATTATGTTGAATATTTTTAATTTAATTGTTTATGTGCAAGAAAACTCATTTTTGTGGAAAAACAACATTGTTGCAACTTTTGCTGAGGCTTGCAATACTATTGTGATATTGTTTGTTTCTCTTAGCTGTCAGGCTTGGCTTCAAGTTATCTCATTCAGCATATCAACCTACACACTGATGTTGTCATGTCTGTGGATCTGACAGACAGGATCTTCAAAATGATGCAGGTAGGCTGATTTTCATTGAACCTAAATATATTCAAATAGTTCATAACCGGATTTAAATCTTGTAAATAACTATCATTGTTATTATATGTAATGTTAATGATCTTCATTTATAGTGTAAGATTCACAAAGAAATAAAAGGTTGTAAAGATTGTTATAACATGTACTATTATTTAAAAACAAAAAAAAAACAACAACTATATATGAAGTTAAGTATAAGATAATTAAAAAGATGTCTCTATCTTTCATTGCAGGAAATTTCTCAGCACAGGCGTGATATTGTGAAAGGTTTTGTTAGTGATATCATGAAAGAATCAAATCAAGAGTCCCAAGAAAAACATAATGGCTACCATGGGAGAGTTACAGCTTTTCTGGTAGAAATTTTAGAACAATTTCTAGTAAGTTTCACTTTATACATATTATTTATATAATGGGGTGACACAGTTATATTCAGGAAAGAAACAAAGCTGGTGAATAAGGCTAATTTCTACTTGTAGCAGTTTCTTTCTTGTTTCTTTCTATGGTGTATGATAGTCTCTGCCCATCTAGCACAGTTATATTCAGGAAAGAAACAAAGCTGGTGAATAAGGCTAGCTTCTACTTGTAGCATTTCACTTGTTTCTTTCTATGGTGTATTCTAGTCCCTACCCATCTAGAGTATGAATGCAATTTGGGGATAAATTTCATTAATTCAGAAATGAATTTTGTGATGTTCATAATCTTTTTTCTAAATATCTTAATTTGTATCTCCTCAGGATCCAAGTTACCTTGTACTTCTGTGTCTCCAACTGTTGAGAGCTCTAAGTCATGTGCCAGGTAATGTGGTGACACTTATAGCCAACAACACTGTGGCTGCAGTCTTGGGCAGTATGGCTGTTTACAAAGACAATGAAACTGTACAGAGCAACTCTCTGGATATTTTAGCCAAGTTGGCAACATATATTCCCGCAATATTAGAAAAGGTAAAAAACTGGTTTATTTCACTCCACTAGGCCTTAGTCCAGGAAAAGCAGGCTTGTTGGTTTTAAGTATTGGTAGTATGTACTGATGTGTTTATCTAAAGCATGTAAAACGTAAGGGGTCTCCCTCTTTCTGTCGACAAATCTTGATGAAACTTTGCTTGAATACTCTTTAGATCTTATCATAAATCATATAAATTATTAACCATAATATCATAGATCATATAATGCATTAATCATCATATCATAGAAGCATGGTCAAGAGGCTAAGTACGCTTGAACTTGGCTTGGCTTGGCTACCTAGAAGGGGGCTCGAGGTTTGAAACCCGACTCGGGCAGAGTTGTGTTTACTGAGCCCCTAAAGGCAGCACAGAAAACCAGCTCCTAGATACCCCTCCCCCCCACTGGTCCACAAATGAGATTGGACCAAAGCGCTCTGAGCATGCTATGAAAGTAGCACTATATATAAGCTAAAATAATACTATAATGTATTAACCATGATATAGATCATATAATGCATCAACCATGATATCATAGATCATATAATGTATTAAAGTCTCTTTTACATACTGAAGGTCCTAAATAAATCTATAACTGGGGAAAACTGTTGGAAGATAACAGGTTAGACCTAGGTCAGGGAATCACAATGAGGATCTGAATTTTAAAAATTAAGTTCTTTATTAAATAAGCTTTCTGCTAATAGAGTCATGAACATTTTGAGAAGCCATTTACAAGTTGAATTAATTTTTTATTTTCTTTCTATATATCTTGCATTTTTATATACAAAATTATTACAAATAATTTCAATAGAAACTAAAGCAAAGAAAAAAAATTGAAGAAAGATGTTACAAATGTTTAAAAAGAATTTTTTTCATCTTCGTTGTAATATTTTTTACAAGCTTCATTAAAAGAAAATTTGTCTAAGAATTTTTTACTGTAGCCCTATGTAAAACATTTTAATTATCTATATTAAAAATCGTCTAACTCAATAAAGTTTTTTTTACAATTTAAAACACATTAATACCATCTCCCAAAGCGACTTACAAAATTTAAAAATGTGATATCTACTTCTTTATACATTTCTTTGTTCAGCCTCCTATGAGAGAATCAGCCATTGATCTTGCATCCATGGCAATGTCCTTACATAGCAGAAAGCTTAGAATAATCCAGGCAGGAATCAGAACTCTGGCAAACCTTGGTTCTACATTACATACATTGGCCAATATTGGAATGAAAGGTAAGTGCTACTGAAATAAGTCTATTTAAAAACTTTTGAAGTGTTATAGAGCCAAATTAAAATATTTTATTTCAGTTACATTTGTTAAAGTAATGGGATGTTTAAAATAATAATATTATTTACTGATAAAACTGAAAGTAATTTAGAATTGAGACTGAGAAAAACACTGATGAGGAGTTTACCCAATAGTATCAAACTTTTAACTGCCTGATATGGATTCTGATGGACACACTGGGATTTGTAAACCAGTTGAGTTAATTCAATTTAAATCACAGAATCAATTTATGTGTGTATATGGCTTTAATGTACAAAAGTTAGGATGTCTAGTCTTTGTGTATATGACTAATGTGTACAGATTCTCCTTCTTCCCTATTGTTATTAAAGAATGGATTGAGTTGCCCCAGCCTGCCAGGAAAACCAATGACTTGGCAGAATTTAAGCCATTGGTCAACTTGTATGACTAAATGCCTAACGCATAGGACATAATCATCTTCTTTTTTAAAGTAACCTCTGTATTTTATAAGATAAGATAGTTGACCACAAAACAGATTAAACCTGCTTCACTTGACTTAGTTAAAATAGCAAATATTCTTTTTAAAAACCCAGAAATAGCTTATCATGAGAAAGTTGAATTGAATGAGAGATTTAGATCTAGATTTCATTCAATTCGCTTGTAATGTTTTGCTGCATCATGCAGACAAACCATACCAATGACTTATTTTAAAAACTACACTGTGTATAGGTTCACCTTACCCAGAACTAAGAGCTTATGTCAGCCTAGTGATTGAAGTCTTGGACTATCTCTATACTAACACCAGAACTCTTGTACCAAATGCTTTAAGCACGTTCAGTACTGACTTGACAGTAAAGACTGATGGTAGAAGGTTTCTCTTTGAATATGGCAAGTTGGAACAACTCAAGTAAGACAATCCACACAATTATTATCCTTCTATTTATTATTCTCTTAGTTCTAAGATTTTTTATGTACAGAAAAATAACATGGTCCATTGTGTTTTGTTGTTGCTTTTTAATCTTTAAATGCTCTTTATGCCTTGTGTAGAAACATCTTTTCAACTAATTTGAAAAATTATGACATTTTAAAAATTACTTTTGTATCTGTATAGCTTATTCTTAATGCTAAAGCATGCTCAGTGGGCTGTGGTCCAAACTCTTTAATGGACCTGTGGGGTGAGGGGTGTCTGTGAGAAGGTTTCCTTGCTACCTCAAGCTCCCTCAATAGATAGCTAAATCACTCAGCCACACATTCATGAAAGCATATGCCTTCAAATCATTAGTACCAGCACCAGCAGGCTGCTTTGGCCTTTAGATCCAAGGAACTGCTCTGAAAATTAAAACCAACTCCTCTAACTTTTTAAAATAAAAATCAAGAAGTTAAGCATTATGGTGATTTGACCTAGATAGTATTGAAGAAGTATTCAGTTCTACATTTTTTTCAGACATCAACAGAAATTATGGGAGCTGGCACCTGATGTTCCTCCCAGACGAGTCGACTCTGGTCTGGATGGCTGTGATAACAACAACCTACCTGATGATGCTTCCTCTGGGATATTAAAACGCTCCAGATCTTTTGAAAATCTACGCAACCCAGAAAGACGCGTGTCATTCGTAGAAGAATCTGACTTGGTCTCCAGTGCATCTTTTTCTTCATCAGCATCCTCGGACGATGAACCAAGGCAACAGAGCAATAGCCCCGACATTCAAATTTTGTCCAGATCTACCATATCTCCACTTCCTCTGTCAAAGAGTGACAGTACAGATAGAGATTCGTCAGTCACTGGCGATCTGCCCGTCAGACCTGCCAGACGGACAGTGGGGGCGCCACCTTTAATTAACATTCGATCAGACAGCGATGTGGATTCACTGCACGAGTTGAGTGATGGTGTTGTATATCAGTGTCAGAGTGACATTATTAATACTTCTTCCAGTTTGATCTCGCCAGTTGATATTACAGGGCATCAGTTCACTGCCACTGACATTAGCTTCATGAAAAGACTCATAAGTGTTCAGGTATCTAGATGTCTTTTGTTGAAAACTGCTTTAAGAATAGAGGAGGGAGAGATAACATTCTTAACTTTTGTTCCCATGAAAAACCTTTTTTTTTAAATTTATTTTCTAAACATTTATTGTTAGATATCAGTAGAATTTTTACTGAGAATGATAATTTATTCTATAATGTGATTGAATTTTTTAAATGAAGGTTTATGTCAAATGACATGTTAATTACAGTAAGTCATGACAATGCTTCTGTGAAAATAAGAAAAAAGACTAAACCTAATGAAAGGTTTAATTAGAAATAATATATTTAGTAAAAAAAAATTTGACTGAGAATTTTCGAAAAATATGTTTCAATTTAAACTATTGTTAATTAATTAAAGAAAAACAATAACCTTAAAGTCTGCCATTGCTTTAGTTTAAGATAGATTCCCTGTTTTTTTTTACCTTATCACATTGGGATTTTGTTTTATTAATAGTCTGAAATCTCAATTAATGTTTTTACTATTATTATTTGTACAACCCGTTTTAAAGACAGTTGCTTATTCTGAGATAATTTAATAATCTTAAGTACCATTGGATGAAAATTTTGAATCTTTATCCTTACAGATGATTGGTTATGTCTGCTCCGCTTCTGTTCAAGGAGACAACCCTAAGGCTTTAAAGTTGATAAATATGCCTCTGAAGGAATTCTTGCAACAGTCCAGCATTCCTAAAGCACTTTGTCAGTTTGCCAGAGATCAGTTTGAAGAGAGCACAACTCTAATGGACATTGATCCATCCACAGTCATCAGTGCAATAGATGCTGTTAGATACAAGTATGCCTTTAATAACTACTCTCAAAGCACATTAGTATTATTATGTATTTTTCACTTAACTTCATCTATAATGAAACATTAATGTTCATTAGGTCTAAGTATTTGATATTAATACATTTATTAATTTGGGAATTTTTTTTTTTTAATAGTTACAAATATTTTTGGCTTTAAAAATGAATCTGAACTGATGCTGAGATACTACATTTTCTATTTAATCTAGAATGTTGGCCTTTGACCTCACCAAAAAAAGTCTAGAAGTTTTAATCCAACATTTGATCTCCAAAAGTCTGGATGGTAAAGTCTTAGCAGTGACATGGGAAGTTATTCAGTCCATTATCCATGACAAAGTTTTGTCTCCTGCCATTTCCAGTAAGTTTTTTCTTTTTTGCTTTAGCAGTCTACATCATTTATGTCCTTTGTTATTATTGATCATCTCATTTCTGCCTGTAGTCCCTTTTGGGGCATATACCACCAACCAGCTTTCTCCAGGCATCTCGGTTCTGGGTGAGTCTCTCCAACTGTCCCCACATCTTGCCCATCTGCTTGACATCTGCTTCCTAATTGAGGTGCCATGTATTCCTGGACCGTTCCCTCTTCCTTATTCCTTTGGGGTTCCAGGTTAGGTCTTGCTTTGTTATGTTGGATGCAGGCTTGCAAAGGGTGTGACCTATCCATCTCCAGGTCTCTGCTCCATATAGTAGTATTGGCTTATCAATAGTGTTAAAGAGCCTGACCTTGATGGAACTTATTTCGCTAGATCTCCAGGTGTTCTTCGGCTAATGGAAGGCTGCACAAGCTTTAGCCCAGAAATCAATTAGCCTGGAGACCAAAATCCACATCTTCAATACAATAATTGTCCCAACAGCTACTTATGTTTATGAGACATGGGAGTAAATCCATAAGGTTGAAAAGAAAAGTGGCCCAGTAGTGATGGCTGAGAAGGCTCCTAGGAATAACATCAAGATAATATCACCAATAGAGAAATACTTTCCCTTATGGGTCCTAACCAAGCTAAGTGAAGTGATGGCCAAACAATAATTTGAGATTTGTGAAACATATCCTTAGACAAGACAAAACACAATTAATAAAGTCAGTCAGAACATGGATTCCTTTATGGAAGCCAAAAAAGAGTAAAATGAAAACAATGCCCCCCACATAAGACTAAAATCTGTGGACATCAGCTGGAAAGACGACATGGAAGTGGCTAATGACCAATCTCTTTGGAGGGAGCTTGATGCCCTATGTGTAAATAAAACTTGGTTATACATTTGAAAAGTATCATTTTATTTGTTAAAATAAAAATTGCTAGACCAATCAACATGTTTTTTTCCCTTCTGACTGAGATAAGGAAGCTAATGTATTTCTTAACATAATATTTTAGATCAAGTCTATTCATTTTCCTTGGTTACTTTGCAGATGATTTTGTTCTGTCACAATAGCTGCATAAAATAAATGTTCCTTTTTACTTTTGTTCTGTCACAATGGCTGCATAAAATAAATGTTCCTTTTTACTTTTGTTCTGTCACAATGGCTGCATAAAATAAATGTTCCTTTTTACTTTTGTTCTGTCACAATGG
>JADKLZ010000687.1:6680845-6695236 GCA_021533235.1 Biomphalaria straminea
TGTTCCTTTTTACTTTTGTTCTGTCACAATGGCTGCATAAAATAAATGTTCCTTTTGTTTCCCAGGTGAAGAATTTCTGGAAGGGGTTGAAGCAAGCTTGCAGAAACTAAGGTTGACCAGTCAAACCACTGACCCTGTGGTGAGTCTTGTCGAGAAGATCAACTATAACTTGAGGCTGAAATCAAACTAAAGGAAATGTTAAAAGACTAAACAAAGTGTTGTTTTGAAGTTTCTAATTATTCAGGAAGAATTGTACATGTGAAAAGAGGAAATACATCCTGGATTGAGAAAAAAGTCCAGGATCAAGATAAGTGGAAAAAAGTCCAGGATCAAGATAAGTGGAAAAAAGTCCAGGATCAAGATAAGTGGAGAAAAATCCAGGATCAATTTAAGAATTAAACTAAGACATTTAATCCCTTTTTTTTTTTTAATATGTACTTTAAGAAGCAAAATGTTTGTTTATTTGAGGGAAGAGTGATGTTGTTTTTTTTTTTCAGAATAGCATCTTTTTTTTTTAAAGTTAATTATTATAAAGTATTCGGATTATAGCTAGGTAACATAAACTGTACTATTTGACAATTTAACAAGAAAATAATAAACCTAGTATAAATCAAATATAATAACTGTAAGATATCACTTTTGTGACACAACCACTGATCTTACAATTTCCTTACTTTGTGCCAGCGAATGAACCTGCTTTTTGCTGGGTTTTTATCCCAAGTAAATCTCAAACTTCAGAAAGTGCCTGGATAATCCATGATCTGAGGATTGACAGGCATCTTCACCACAGTATCCCTTTGTTCCACTGCGTCATGTGCAATAATTGTCACTAGCTGTAGTAGATTTAGGTCACTTTTGTTTTCATCCTATTTCTTTCTTGAACATGAAATTTTTTGTTTTGAACTAAGTCAAGATGAAGCTGAAAGTTTGGGTCAAGATGAAGCAGAAAGTTTAGTAATTTTTCAAAACTGTTCATTAAAAAATAAAAACATGATTCTTTTGTAATATTGATAATTTAGCAAAACAAAACAAAAGTATTTGTGAAAATGAATGTGATGACACTTTACTTACCTTCATTTCATGTGATCTACTCTTACAAGATAATGCTGTCAATTATGTTGGTTGAACTTAGCATATAGAATAACATTTTTATTTTGCTTTAATCATTAATATAGAGTGTCAACTACCAGTACTATTTAATCCATTTGTTGGTAAAGTTCAATTTATTCCTGATTATAATCTGTATGCATTTTTATGTTTTTTAAAAATGTGTCTAAGCCACAGGTATTCCATCAAAGGATAAAAAGGAAACAACAAAAATGCAGCAACAACAGTCATTGATAAGTGATAGGATGCATGAGGAAACGTATTCCAGTTTTCTTTTCAGATATGGCAAACCTAATCTACATCATCTTAACTCCCTGTCAAGTATAGATAAAATGGTATTAGATTTGAAAAGCAATACATTTTCTTGTTAATGTTAGCAGCTGCAGCAGCAGCTGTTCAATCAATTTATGAGAATTTGTGTTCAGAATGTAAGCTGCGCTCAATTTTCAAAACCCCAAAAGGAGGCTAAACTCTTTATCTTACTAGCCAAAGGATATCTGTTATATATTTTTAGAAAGTATTTCATTTGTCTTATTGTTTAGGCAAAAATATTTAAAGACTTTTAACAAGAAAAGGAAAGATATTTGAATTTCAGTGCCAACTAAAATGTTTTTGGGTAAAAATTAAAAAAAAAAAATTGAATGGCAGCTGGTTAGCTTGTAATAGTCGCTATTGATTGGTTAGGTTTAGTTCACATGGTGAGCTATGTCGAAACTTAGCAAACACACCATTGTCATGGTTAATTCTTTGAGATATAGATTAGACCTGTACATATTACACAAACTTAGTTCCATTAGTGTAAGTTAAGTTTTTGTTATGAGAAATATATTCATTCATGGTTTCCTTTCTTCACTGTCCTCATTTTAAACTATGAAGAACACTAGCGGATTATGAGACCATTTGTAAATATCGTACAAAGTGAATGGCCCATAAAAACCAGCCATCTTACCAATTAGTGTGACTTGTGTTATGTGTAATTAGATTACATTTGTTAATTCAGTGTTTATGAAGTTTCAGGATCTATAATCTGTTGATATTTATAATATATTTATTAGAGAAGGTTTATTGATACAGGTATGTAGATGTGTGTGATCAAATTAATGTTTTTACTTGGTTGTGAGTACATCAGCACAAAAAGATTTTAGAATGAAGCTACACTGGGCTAGAATGATCACTTGATTATTTCAAAATTTGAATCAGCGGTATGGGATTGGGAAATCTAAAGACAACCACAATAAATGTGGCCTGATTAAATATTAGGCTTACAAAGTGAATGTATATAGTATCTCAGCTTAGTGGTCTTTAGTAGAGATACTTTTTAATTTTGAATTCAACAGTTGCTGTAATTTTTTGTAACTAGATTTAACTGTTATTTTTATATATATTGAAATAGAATTCTTTTTGTTACAGAATTGTATTCAGATTTCTATTCAACCAAACTATTCTAATGTTAGATTTATGGCATTTATAAAGTTTTGATAGTCAGGATTACAGAGATATTTCATTAAAATTTGATATATATATATACCATTTTTATGCAAGTGAAAAAATATATTGTTTTTTGTTCGTTTATTAATTATTGAATTTTTGTTTCTTTGTTTATGAAAAATGTGACTATAATACAGTTGTGATCAATATTATTTGATTGTTGTTAAATGCAATTGTATGTTTTTTTTCTATTGACGTTTCCATTGTAACATTATTACTGTGATTGATTGAACTGTGTGCATAATAGAATATTATTTATACCAAACATTTGTTATTTTTCTAGAATTTTATTGTTCTGCAATTCCTTAATTATTGGTTGTGATTGTGACTATTGTGACCCTGTTCTTAGTTAAGTCTTATGTCATATCAGCTCATCGTTAATGAATCTAAACCAACAACCTTTATTTTTTGCAAATATTGTATTTATTAATAGGCCTTCATCTTTTACAATTTATTTAGATTCACTCTTGAAATGATATGTGACTGTGTACACACCATTTGTTGAGATTCCTTCCCTTGTGTAGTGTGTGTTCTATTTACTAGTTAGATGTTAGCTAAGATTTGTTTCTGGCCTCATTTGCCTTGAACTCTTAACTGGACCAATACTCTTAGATCAGCGGTTCTCAACCTTTTAAGCATGGCGACCCCTTTTTAAAATCCTAAACTCTGCCTCAACCCCAGCCCACAAACATACAGCAATAGAAGACTAGACATAAACATTCCACATTTTGGTGGTCTTAGGTGACCCCTGGCAAACCGTCAATCAACCCCAAAGTGGTCGCGACCCACAGGTTGAGAACACCTGTCTTAGAGGATGGCACTATTTGGATTGACTGATTCTTGAATGTTAAATATACCTGTTCTAGTTGTAATACTTTGATGGCTGTAGCATTCAGTGGTTCCATTCCTTTAAACCTTTAACTATTCTAGTTCAATGTGAATGAGACAAGACTTTGTTTGTTTTATTACTGCCACATTATTGAAGAATATTATAAGATGATTCTTGTTTAATGTTACCAATTTATGCTTATGAAGCCAGCAAAGGTAAAGTCTGCTTACATAATTCACTTTGATTCCTTTAACATTGATCATTGTAGTTTGAACTTCTGTAATAAATAAAAAAAAGTAAAAATTATTCTTTTGATATTTTTAAAGCAACTTTAAAAAGTGTGTTACAAATTGGATAAGAAAGACTTTAGAGTTTAAAAAAATCATCATACAGCTGTGTAGGTAGATACTATCACATCAAATCTAGCCTATTATTTGACAGTCTGCAGTGTTGATTTAGTATCACATTAAGAAAGCTAAAAAGTTTTCAAAGGTGGGAAAAAACAATTTTGGTCACGATTTTAATATTTTACTATCACACAGAAGATATAAGACACTGATCACAAAAAACTCCATTGTTCCCATGGCAATCAAATTATTTAATACTATGCATTTTGTTTAATCATGGACAAGCTCCTTAATACTGATACTGTGCCAATGTATCAAATTAAAATGAACCAAGCCAATTAAGTATTCTCGGATATAAACATCAGGTAAATTGTATGACTAGAACATTCCTGTAATGAATGGCTACCTGGTTGTTTTGTTTGTGCTCTGGACTGTTGTCTTGATGTTCCCAGGTTTGAATCCTGCCTGCTGCCATCCTGCAGGTGGTTTGTCAAGATGTGATTTAATTCTAAAAGAACATGTCTCTCAAACAAATGTGTATTTGAACAAGGTATGACAAGTTAATCTCTATGTAGCTTACAAATCTTTGTTAGCACATTCAATAAAGATAAACGTACAATGACTTTAGTTTATTTATAACATTGCCATGATTATTATTCCAAATATAATAGACTAAGATACATCATCAAAAGTATTTATTGATTATTTTTGTTTATATTTAATGTTTCTTGTATTTTAGAACCCTGGGCATCTAATAGAAATTTTGTTCAATATTTCATGTTTTTAATTTCTTTTTATAAGACAAAGTGCTCCACTAATTTACTTGTTTACTCAGATAATTGCTGATAAGCAAAATGATTGATATCAACAAAGCTATTATTACCATTAGAATTGATTTGACTATAGTCTCAAGTAGCTGAAGGCTTTCTGTGCACTACTTTCAATCAGAAATAATAAGTTTCAGTAAATGTATGGACATATTCATTGTACCCAGTAGCTCCAAAACTATTGGAGACTAAGGGATGTAAAACTGCCAGTGTATAAGATAATATTTTTTTTCTTTTTTTTTTTAAGCTATTTGATAATTGCTGAATGTTGAGATAAAAAACAACAACAAATTTTGAACTTTGAGTAACAATCTTTTGAAGTAGACTTGGTTTTGTTTTGTTGGAACTAATATTTGATCTGCCCTGTGCTGTACAACAAAATTGCTTTGATTAATCATTTCCTTTATTCTGTTTCTTGGAGACATTTCCTTGTTTCTAGTTTGTACAAAGTTTCTTAATTTTTTTTCTTTACATCCTTTGTACACTATTCATCTAATGACATTTGCTGTATCAGTTTTAAGTCATATCCAGTATTCAAGTAATTCTTTTAAGAAGGATTTAATAATAATTTTTTTTTTTGCCAAATTGAAATTGCTATTTAAGTCATGCTTGGAGACAAAGAAACTTTTTTAAGAACAAAAATATGTCTTATAACATTTTTTTTGTATGCAGAAAATTTACATAAGAATAATAATAATAATAAGGCTTGTCTTTGAGTCAGAAGATTATTGAGGATTGGTGTACTTTCCATAGTTAGCCAGCCCCAGCTGTGACATACATATTTAGCAATGAAAATGAACCAAATTATCTGCCATGATTTTGAGAAAATAAAATAAATAAAAAAACACCCCTGAAAGTGATAATAATATTACAATTATAATTTTGTATATTGTTTTTTTTTGTTCAATTCTGTTCAAGGGAATAACAGAATTTAGAAAAATTATTAATTTTAATTAATGAAGTATATTCCTTTTATTATGTGACCTTTTTTTCTAGTTTTCTATATTTAAAAAAAAGGATATTCTATCTGTACTAGATAATTTCCTTCGTCAATGCCAACATAAAAAAAAAAACAACATTCAAATTTGAATGTACTAATACTTAGTGAATGAACCTGTGCCATTTGACCCACAATTTCATCAGGCATGTATTATTCTACCATTTGGTAGAACATTGGATTCTTTTGTACAACTCTATAGACTAGTTGAGCAATTTTTAAAATGTCAATAGTTTATCTATATACATAGTATCTGTTTATGAATCATACAAAAATAAGTTCAGTGCATTTTTTCTTTGATAGTAGAATTATGTTCATTAAACAAAAACATCTGGTGATTGCATGTTCAAATAATAATTGCTCTTGTTTAGATTGTAGGTCGTTTGGCTAATAGCAAAGCCACAAGTATTCTATGTGTTTTAAGTGTAATAGTATAATGATTATGTTTGTAGTTTTGTAGTCAATATGCATATAAGTAAGGATTATGTGTCAGAGTTAGATTGCAACAATTTTGCTAAATTATGAACAAAAAAAAAACGAATGCAATCATTTCAATCCTTTACAAAACTTTTGTAATGTAATTCAAATCAAATGGACTTAGCACTGAGATGTATATATGTATATGTATATATATGTGTGTGTTCTATAATAGATGTATGAGTTATGTGAAGTCTAGTCAAAGTTCCTGAATTTAAATCCACAGCTATATATAGATCAAACAATGTTGAATTCTATAGACTTTTGCATGTAACTAAAAGGAGAGCAACACGTTTTGTTAAAGTGGGATGAAATCTGAATAGAATTTTATAGACAAAAAGAAAAGAAAGTAAATAGGACTAAAGAGTGAAAACTTGCAGAGTTTCACCTTGAAGCATCCAGAGATAGTTCAGTCAAGTTATTCCATAAAAACACCTGCAGAAGGAATTTATAGCATATTTTTCATAGTAATGTTCCAAAACATTATTTAACATTTACATGTAAAAGTCTCAAGGATCAACAAAAAATGTTTTTGCCCTTTAGGTTTAAAAATATCTTGTGCTTAAACTCACATTGGCTACATTAGTTGAACAAATGTTTGGACAAAACTTGATCTGTTGAAACTGGTATGTAGTTTAACTCCCTTCTTGCTGTATGTTAGCTAGCTGCTACAACTAATACCTATTCAGTTCTGACCAATTGCTAGTGTTGTACTTGTCTTTGTTGTATTTCTTTACTATGTTTTAAAATATTAAAAGTATTTGACTTGTATGACTTGCTTCTGAATTTTCTGTTTATATATATATATATATATATATATATACTAGCAGTACACCTGTTGATTTGTTTCCATTTATATTGTTTATTAAGGCCAGAACATCCTTTTTTTTTTTTTTTTTGTAAGTTTAATAAATGAACCACATTTAAATGATCAACCTTACATATTTTTAGTTTTCAGTTACTAAGAAATTTCATGGTATGCTCTCTTTCCTTCTCTCTCGCTAACAACAAAAAGTGTCTTTCTTACACTCTGTATTTTATTCAGCTTCTCGAATATATATTACATTTTGACCATGACCACTCCCCCCTTTGATAATTTTTTTAATCTTAATGCAAGCAATGTATGGTCTTTAGACACCACATATATTTCTTCATACCATCAGTATCAGGCCTACAGGAAAAAATGTTTTTTCAGAATGAATGCCACAAGTTCCCCATTCAATATTTATTTTGATATTTTGTTCTCTAAATTAAATATTAATTGTTTAAAATTAAATTAATATTATAAATTAAATATTTATTATTGTAATTGTTTATTTAACCCCTTTTGAATGTAGCGAAATGACAATAGATCTATATTATTATTTGTATTTAGTCAGTGTCTAAAGTGATCCTTTGGATCACCACCACACACTTTTTCAGATTTTGAATCTATACATAGCATCTATGGTTAGTTTAAAATTTTAATCTACATTCTTTAATCATTAGAATCTAGACCTATCTTTTTAAATACTTAGGATTAGTAAATTTTTTCTATTTATTTAGGCCATGTCTAAAAGGAACCAGAAATATTGTAAGGCAAATTAAAAGTAAGTAGACTTAGGAAAGGAGAAAATTATAAATAAGGACTTTGTGCAATAATTTTAATGCTTAATATATAGCGTGTGGCCTTTTAGGTAAATACCGAAAATGAAATATGAAGGTTGAATTTTTTTTTAGTTCTTAGCAAGCTCCTAGGAGATATAAGGAATCTTTGTACAGAATTTCATAAATTTCATGTTGATCAGTGTAGCATTTGAAGAGATGTCTTGATCAATGAGTCAATGGTAACTTAGAAATAATAGATTACATATCAGCTACTTTGTCTACTATTGTACAGTGCTGCTCATGACCTAGCAGCCCACTATCACACAACTTTCTAGCAATTAGACAAGAAGATTGTTTTTCACAGTTTATTGTATGAGGACACAGTCCATCACGTTCTTGTTTGAAATGAAACTGGACATACACATATTAAAGCATGAGAAATAATACAGCACAGGTGATACTAAAACATAACATGTTGGAAGTTTTTCATCTCTGTACTTGTTAACCTAGAACTAACAACTTCATAATGCCAATGAATCACAGAGACATTACATTCATAGATGAGTATTAGGGAAGGCATTCATTCATTAAATGCATTAGACTTAAGCTTAGTATCTAAAATATGAATAATGAAAACATTGTAAAATATACATTTTCTAAGCACATTATCATCATTTTGGAATTGTAGCAGTAACAACTTTTTAGTTAAACATCTAATTTTTATTTTTTTTGTAGTTTTCTTTTGTAGAGTCTTGACATAATACTATGTAATACTAACAGAGAAGAGATGAATCGTCAATACAGTCAACAACACTCACATTCATCTTTATGAAAAGTAACCACATGTAAACATTGAACAACCAAAAACAAAACCAGATCAGATGCTATCTTAAAGGTCATCATCTATACACAAAAACTTCACATTTTAAAAGTGAATGTTCAAATTAGTGGTAGCGAAACAAACAAAAATTAGAACAATAGAATAGACTTAAATACAAAATGTATAAGAGTCATCAGTAAACTGCCCACTTTCTGTGTATATGCAATATAAATATCTCTCATTTGTAATCTGAATATCTACTGAAAAAGACTTTTCAGGACTCATTGATAACATTTGATCATTGACAGAAATGCATCAGGACTTCTAGGTTGAGATAAAAGAATTGATAACATTAAGCCAGATAAATCTGTTGGTATATCTGTAAGATAACAATATAAATGAAATTCAACTAAAACTGTCACTCTTAATGTCCTCAGTAATGTAGCTCACTGTTCTCTTGATGACCAACAGGAAACAAGAGTTTGAAGTACACTAACACATACACAAAGAGGCAGAGTAACAATTTAACCTTAAACTGTACTTAATCAGCGGTGATACAAGTCCCTTAGAACGGAAGAAAATAGTTTCTGGCTGAGAAGCAAGACCTACACAAATTAAGGCTAAAAAACCTTACACTATTCTGATAGACTAGTACACTGCTTACTCTGTCACACACCCAGACATATCTATATAAAGTTGTTTCAACACAAAACTGACTGTTATATGCTCATGTGGGACTACAGTACATAGTTAGTGGCAAGATCTACATTTTTTTGTGTCATTAAACCATTAACAATATAAGAGAGAAACTCCCCACAGGAATGTTAACTGTGAATGCCTGGGGAGGCAATAAATAAGAATATTAGTCATAAAGTAGTAGACATTAAAAAAAAATATGTATATACGTGTTTCCTGATAAAATGCCCACTCCTTACGGGCTTAGATGTTTTTCTATGAGATCACATAGCAACAACCATAGTTGGACGTAATGCCAATATCATTTCTGTCATCCCAATACAAGTGCAGCTAAATTTAGAAATAATTTGAAATTTACAGTTCAGAGTTAAAGCAACATCCATGTAAAATAAAAACTGCTCCCTTTTCGTGTATATATAAAGCACTTTCCAAAGGGAAATGCTAAAGATTTACTGAAGTCCTGACACAATAGACTAATGCAAAAATAAAATATAAAAATTCATATAGTTAATATAAAAAAAAATTTTGTCTGGTTAGTAGTAATATTTTTTTTTTAGTCAAGTGTTGGCAAATGCAGCGGAGTCCCAATAATCCAAAAGTCTGCTAAATCAAAACTAGGATATTTTTATGAATAAAAGAAACTAAGAACTAAAAAGTGTATTATGTGCTACAAATTACAGTCTGTTTCAAAGGTAGACCAGTGTAAGGAATAAAACAGAAAATTTTATATTGGGTTCCAATCTGAATGGTTTCATTTTTAGTGTTTTACAATAGACAGTAAATTGCTTTTTAGTTCTGTATATTGTATGTACGGTACATTACTTTAAGTCGATCAAATAGAATACTGTTTTAATAAATAATAAATGCTTGGAAATTTGTGGAAAATAGTTCCAGGAATGGTATGTTCAAATTATTCAGTGAAGTGTGATAAATTGCATGGCTGCAACAGTACGATACTGGTATTTGAAAATCTGATCCAGTAATATAGAAAACTACTTTGACTAACTACTGTATAAGAAACATTTCTTTTCATTGTCAATCACTTCATTCACAGAATTTGTTTCAGAGAGAGGAAATAAAAGAAACTGCTTGTCCTGTATCAGTAATCATTTTGATTAATCTATAATGGTTCCGATTATTTTGGACTAGAGACTACACTGCATTTGTATTTTAGTCCATGAAAAAAAAGAGTATACAACACTGACATTTCAATGAAATAGATTAGTTTCTACTGTTTAGGCCTAGCTAAATGTGTCTGGTCCTAGTGGAAATTTCTTTTTTCTGTCAAAAAAAAAAAAAAAAAATTCCACAAACACACTTAATTCCCATTTGTACCAAAGTAAATAGAAAAAAAATAAAATAATTAAAATAAGCCAACATTAGTGTCTCCACTTGTGTTGGAATATTCACAAATAAAAAGACTAGATTCCATGCTAAAACATCTGATACCAAATAAAGTCAAATACGAAATAAATTAAATCAATGAAGAAAAAAAAAAGAAAAGGATATTGTGGAACTAATAATTGAAATTATGTGTAAAAAAAATGCCTCACATTTTTGGAAATAAAAAAGAAAGAGTAAAACTTGAGTTTCACTTTAACAAATCTACACTTAAGTAGTGAAAAAAAACTTCTATCAAACAAATCTGCTGTAGATATGCTAGGATGTTACAAATATTTCCAATTAAAAAAAAAAAAGTTATAGTTTTTAATTCAACATTAAAAAAAAAAAATTACTGTTCTGTTACATTATCAGCTCAAAATTGAAACAAATCTATACTCAAGTTACTAGACAGGAATCCAACTGGTCATTATGGCAACAGAATCAGAAATAAAATAATGAGTAAACCAAGGGAACAAAATAGAAGTACTGGCATGCCATCACAGACAATCATAAATACAAGGGTTGTTTTGACTCCAGGGTAGAAAGACAATGTTTGCTTGGTGATGACCTAATCAAACTAGCCCCACTCTCTATAAATATTTGGATCCACAAAGTACTTTAATACTGGTTCAGTAGCTAATACACTACGGTCTAGCCTTAACACCTTAGTCCCACCTTCTCAAAGCAAAGGAAGATAACTTCATTTGTTTCATTTACAACTATGCTAAAAGGAGTTGAAGATGGTTATACAAAACTAGATATATTGCATAAAATACAATATATTAAGGCTTGGCTGTAGTCATTTAAAATGATTTCTCTCATAAAAGAAAAAAAAACTACATCACAAAATTAAAATTTTCTGTATGTCAAGCCCAGCAGCATCAGGTGACTTACTATTCATAGTTTTGTGATTTTCTAAATAATTGTGGGAGGGGGAAATAAATAACCAAAGGACAACATGCAAAACTTAATAAAAAAAAAAGAATTGAGTTTTTTAAAACATTTCAATCTTTTCCAATCACAAAAAAAAAATATTTAAAAACAAAAATCACATTCTAAAAATCAGAACAAAATGTAAAAGTAACATTCAAATGTAAAATTAAAATATGAAACTCAAATTCCAGTCACTCTGTCGCTATCACAGCCAATTGTACAGATTATGCATTCTTTGAGAATAAAATCATTGTTTTCAAAGTACAGCCTCAAACCACTTCTCATTCTACATCGCACAATAGATTTAGACAAAAATCTCAACAAATGTAGTTCTATTGGGCAAAGCAGAGTAATACTTCAAATGAATGTACTGGGAAGAAACTGATAACATAGAACCGAGCAGAAAGTATAATCCATGAATGGCAAAGTTATGAAAGTGTAACATATTTGTTTATTCTTACTCTCATGTATTTAAATTAACTTTTTACTATAGACTAAATTCTTTTTAAAATATTAATAAATCAGCTAATAAGAACTATTGGTTAGTAAAATGATGATAAAATGTTTCTGATAAAACAGGTGTCATCTGTTTTCCTACATCACACACAGTGACATCTACCAGAAAAATAGTTCTAGACCTTACCTACTTAGTAAATAGTTCTATTGTAATGGCACGGTGAGTGGTCTAGTACAACAGAAAGTTAATCTATACAAATGACTTGTCATCAATGACCTGCGTTAATGCCCAATGAGCAAAGAAATTTGTCCAATTTTGCACAAGTCTTGTATTGTATTGAGACCAAATCTACAGCAACCAGGAATAAGACCACAAAAGGTTGTACCAAAATTGTGAAGTCATTCTATTTAGTTCTTAAGAATGTCCACAAACAACTGGAAGAGAGTGTGGTATAGTGTCTTAATAAACTGAGAGAGAGAGAGAGGTTACATAGAGCAAAGGTGTTAATGTAACAGTTCACACAGGTACATTGTATTTTAAAACAGTAATTACTGAGACTAACTAGAAACAGACTGTAGGTTTCAACTTCAGTATACAATATTAGTTGCAACATTAAAAACAGTCAACAAATGCAGTCCAGTGTTTGAGTATTGAGATTTGGAAAGTTCGGGATTTAAGTAAAAGACGCATCTTGTGTGGTGCCCCAAGTGTAGAACTCAGGAACTAGAAAGCAGCTACTTAAGTCATTTTAGAAAGAAAACAAAGGGGTGGGGGAGAAAATAAAATCAGTTTTTGAGTTTCTAAAATGGAAATCTCCACCACCTATTTTGTTAACTCCATTACACTGTTTAATTCAACAGAGAATGGCAACAGTAAGAAAAATAATAAACTCACAGAGAAACTTTTTTTTGTTCAGAAAGGTATTTTGAAGAAATTTTTCCAGAGCATTTAAAAATTAAACTTTAAAAACTGCCCCTTTCCCATTTTATTGAAAGTTTTATATCAAAGGTAATAGTGTCACATATGAGAGTAATAAAAGAGTATAACATTCACTAGAACTGTTCAACACGCCACTGAACCATTTCACTTTGAACCATTAGTTTTTCCTGGGTATCCTACATCCTGTAGATGCTGAGCTTCAATTATTGTGAAATAATAAAGATTTGATCTCAAAATAGATAAGCATCATTTAATTATGTATTCTCATTCTATTTGTGAATATAATTTCAGAATAAACAAGTGAGAAGAAAAAAAAAAGGACTTACTTCTCTAACACCCTATTCCATTTGTGACTAAATAGTTCAGAATAAATAAGCTAAATGAAAAGAGACTGACTCCTCTTACACCCATGCAGGTGCTACCTGTGATGTATGTGGGCAGAAGAGAACTATAAAGCTCGACTCAGATTTAAACAGATAAATAATAGATTCAATAGAACCCATGGTGAAAGAAGTTGGCTGGACAAAATCACACCTGGTCTTTAGTAATGTTTGATGGTTGCCAAACCTGGGCACCGACTAAGCTGTCTAAAGAAAGAGAGGGAGAGCTTTTTTGACACTCCATAGCAAATCATTATGTTAAGGGAGATGTTTTTGAGAAAAGATGCCTGAATTCAAGCCCCAGAAAATTAAGTATACAACTTTTCTATCCAAATTAAAAAAAAAAAAAGAATGAATGGATGCTCTAGCAAATACAAACAGATACTTTCATGAGATGCCCATGTTCAATATCACTAGCAACTTCAATGTGGTCAGATGTTCATGTGAATGTTCAGCTCTATAACAATGTCAAACACACAGTGTTGATGCAGAGAATCCATTTCAGTTGTTTTTTTCCATATTGTCACAACCTTCAAGTTCAAAATTGAATTTTTTGGTTTATATATCTTTAATGAGCTTGGGAAATACTTTCATGATTAGTCCTTGGCCAATCTATTTTTTTCTTTTCCAGCAGTTGGGGTAAACTTTCTGAAACTCTTCAGCTTTCAAACGAGCTTCTTCTTTCCAGTGCTGACGTTCATTGTCTTGTAATTTTTTCCACAACTCACTCAGTTTACCGCTTATCATCCTAACAGAATAGAACAGATGATATTAAAATTATAACACTAATGAAAATTTAATCAATTTTTCAAAATTCAATCCAAAAAGGAAACTAAAAAAAATAAATAAATTGTTTTAATAGTAAATAAGTAGAATTTATATAAAGTGTTTAAAGGTTAACATACTTTTCATTTTTTAAGTATGCTTTAATTTTTGTATGACAGTGTTTAAAGGTTAAGATATTTTTCATTTTTTAAGTATGCTTTAATTTTTGTATGACATATAACTGAGACTAAAAATCTGCATTGTGATTTTAGAGATATACATACTTTACTGACTATCGTAGATAAGGCAACAGACTTTACTGACTATCTTAGATAAGGCAACAGACTTTACTGACTATC
>JADKLZ010000687.1:6704599-6727981 GCA_021533235.1 Biomphalaria straminea
ACGATTTTCTTTACAATTTCAACGTATCTGCATGTTAGTGAGAAAAAAATTCGCAGCTCATTGGCCCCATCGGGAAAACTCGAGTTCGACCGTTATTTCGATATATAAAATGTCTCGTTGTAAAATTAATTTTGGCTTGAATAATTTATGAATGAAAGTTTTCCATGACGTAAACGGGAAAAACTCTGCTTACGTCACTAGGCTTACCGTAGTACACTAAAATATTTCTTTGCAAACAAGAACGCGTTGAGAGATATGAATGAATTTTTTTTCCCATGACGTCAAAGGAAAAAAAAACTTGACACCGCTTACGTCACTAGGCTCACAGCAGTACACTTTGCAAACGACCTAATTAAACATTTGCGCACAATCTTATTGTGGATTGATCTGTTATGAAACTATGGAAGAAAAATAATGAAATTAAATTTGATGTATGATCAAGTTATTGTGTTTTAAAGTTTTCGTAAATGGGCCTCATTCCCCAATCGTTAACCAACGACATTTAGCCATGTGATTCTCTATATACAAATTATGTAATCCATAAAGGCTGTCACACGATACTTTTTTTTCATTGTTTTAAAAATATTATTAAGTGGCGATTCGTGAATGAGGTCCATTGTTTACACTTAAATTGCGTAAACCCGTGAGTAACATTTACTTTGTTATATTCTACGCCTTATTTGCACACACTGAACATGATATCCAGGGTCGACCCTAACATTTGCGGGGCCCTATGTGAAGTGGATTGCACGCGGTCCAGTCAGGGTAGGGATACGTATATTAAGTAAAAATTAAGATTTTGTGTTAGAAAATAAATTTGTCTTTGCATTACAATTTTGTCTATTTTAAGGACATTTGTATGAGTTTCAGGAGATTTCCTGGAGCGTCTTGAAAACAAGGAAACCACGGGAACCCTATTAAAAGTTATAATGATTTAATTTAATAATTTACACATTGAATTAGCGCGAGCTTAAAAACCATCATGGACATACGATAGGCTTACAGCAGTAAACTAAAATATTTCTTTGCAAACAAGAAAAGAAAATCTTAATTGAACACACTCGGACAATGGTTATGCTTGCCCTGATTTGGCAAAATATGTAGGTCACATCTGGGGCTGCGTAGCCACGGGAAATACTGCATTCCTAATTAATTTTCGGATTCAAAGTCAAGCCTTTTTATAAATATTTTTTTGTTGGCAAATTATTACCACGTGTTCATGTTTCAGTGTCTTAATGTCCCATACCAAAATAAAGGAGGTGATAACATAGCTTCTCTACGCCTTACTTACTCACACTGAAAATGATATCTAGCTAGCGGTCAACAAGTTTGCGTACGCTGCAGCCACTTTTGATTTAACTATAAACCTTGGGGTTTGAGCGTGGTGACGAAAGGCCCAAAAGAGATTTGAATGGAGGGTAGGGCTGTAGCACCAGTAGCACCACTGGGATGAATGGATGGCAAAACCCGGTATGAACCTCTTATAGTCCGACAGTCAGGCTGAGCAGGGCACGTATCCCTTATGGGGGACGAACATATTGTTTGGCGTAACAGAGGTGCCCCACGGAAACGTTTCTTTAGAAAGCTAATGAAATGATTTAAGTCTATTAAGAAAAAGTGCGCCATTTCAGTTTGTCAAAAAGTGCCTGTTTTACCCTATAACGTAGAGATTTGAGTCACTTGATTTTCGTACTAAAGCCATAATGAATACACTAATTTCATAATTAAATGTCTGAACGTAACTATCTGAGAAGTTACAGAGCAAAGTCTTTCTTCCGAGCCAATAATAGTAGGCCTACAATAGTTTTACGCAAAAAAAAAATGAATTGTAAAACTATAACGGACGTGAGCTGTGATTTGTCTACACGTAAGAGATTTCATATTTAATCGCCATGTACAATTACGTTTAGAACTAAAATAACACTAAAGCAACTCTTCAGATTAGTGGTCTTTATCCGAGCGTTAATTTTCGTAATTTCAAAAAATATTCCCAAAATGACTCTTAAAGTGCTGAGCTGTTTCACAATGAGTGCATACCAAATGGAATTACAATTCTGGTGTTAAGAGGCTAAACTACCACACGCATTTTAAGGGTTAAGAAATTATCCGAGCAAGGCTCGGCCACCTGATATTGTGTAAATAAAACAAGAAAGCAAATTTTTAAATAGAAAATATAGTAATTAAAGCAAGCTATATTTAGATCTATGGGCTAGTGGATGTGAATCTAGTTCTAATTAGTAAAAGACAAAGAATTGTTAATACATTGAAAATTTAAACTTCTTATTTGTATGCCTATATAACACATTGCTCTACATCAGCGGTTCTCAACCTTTGTAACTCGGCGATCCATTTTTACAATTCCTCGCAATGCCGCGACCCCAGAACAGTAAATTATTTTCGCTCATAAATATAAATAACTGTGCTTCTCCAATATTACAAAATTATAATAATAATTGTATGCCTAATGTAAATTTCTGGTTTTCATTGCCAAAGCTTTATGCTTAATCATGAAACAATGCGTTATAACATACTATAATAAATTATTTACTTTGTGTATATATATACACAGTCCAACATCTACCATACTTGGACCACAATATGTGCAAACACCACTAATATTTTTCAAAGTTATTTTATACATTTCCAAATTAAACCAAATAACGCAATTACACATGGTCGTAGTCGTTTCAAGGGGATTGCAAAAGAGAAACTCATCTTTAAATCTGTAACATTTACATTGCTGACCATTCCTCTATAAAACTTGGTATCCATGACGACAACGTTCGGATGCTAACTATCAATATGACATTACAGTTATATTTCGGCTTCATAGCTTTGACTTAAAGAACTTCGTTACAAATGACATTCTGGAGTTTTTCAGTTCCTGCTTAAAGCCTTAAACTAGTGGGACAAACAGAGGTGACAAGGGGGCATATCTTACGAGAATGTACAAGAGCTGCGGGAAGACAACTGAAGGGTCACTTGACTGCATGGAAGCTATGAGGTACTACGTTCAACAACAGAGTCTCTTACCAGAGCACTACCATTCTTTCCTGCCCAGCTAGCATTAGGAGTTCATCCAAGGTTCATGTTGGCCAATGGACCTCAGTCAGCAAACGTAAACAAACAACATTTAGCCACGTGGTGCTCTATCTCTTCTATATAATTTACGATCTAATTTTTAATACACGATGGTTGTCACGTGACAGTTTTTTTCCCCCGTTGTTTTATCAAAATGATCACGTGACTAAATGTTGGTTTGTTTACGTTTAGTTTACGTTTATACATTTCTTTACAAAGGTTACGTATTTAAAAAATCAAATTTATGGATGCGTTGTTCAACCTTTTTCAAAACGTAGACATTTTGATTCACATATAACAGATTTAACACTTCTGTCTATAATCAAATACTCTGTAATGTATTCTAAATGAGTTGAATCTTATATTTCACCTAAAAAAGTAAAGTTCCCCTTTAAGACCTTGTGGTCTATACTATAGGGCAGATGATGTAAAGGTCATCTGATTCTGTGGCATAGGTTAACGATGTGGACAGCACATCGACCAAACCTCCTTTACTTTCCCCAACTAATGTCAGGTACCCAATTAGAGCTGGGTGGACTCAGAGGCGCCCAAGGATCCTGAAATAAAAATCCCAGTCTTCACCAGGATTCGAACCCGGGACCCCCGGTTCGGAAGCCAAGCGCTTTACCGCTCAGCCACCGCGCCTCCTATAATTCACCTACTAACCCCTTAAGTAGAGACTTAAAATAAACACTGACTCTTAATCTTACTGGACGACAGTCCAGAGCTTTACAACACGACTAGACGTTAATACACGCCATACATTAATGCACGTTTGAACTGTAAAAAATATATCTGCTGCGACAATTTAAATTTTGAAAACAATTCTGATTTAGTTGACTGCAACGTCTATCCTCGAATAACAATACAAATATATAAATTCCAAAGAAAGAAATCCCTAACAAATAGTTAATCGACCCCTCCACCCAAATAGGGTTGTGACTCATAGGTTGAGAACCCTCTGCTCTAGATCTTGTCGCTAGACAGACATAAATTGCTCACGTTTGCTCTCCCGAAGAATAATAAGTCGCTTAGAGCGAGTAGCAAAACGTAACGATACTCAATCATTAAAAACAATATAAGAATTTCTCTTATAATGTACGTTCCTTATTCCATTTAGGAATGCTTCCCTAGTCCCACAAGAACATGCAACGGGTTGCCTGAATCAGACAATAAAGCCAATGTATTGGCAGGCTCAGGGGGGGGGGTGCGGTGGCAGAGTGGCTAAGCGCTTGGCTTCCGAACCTGGGGTCCTGGGTTCGAATCTCAATGGATTTTTTTTTAATTACGGGATTTTTAGGACGCACTTGAGTCCACCCAACTCTAATGGGTACCTGACTTGTTGGGGAAAGTAAAGGCGGTTGGTCGTTGTGCTGGCCACATAACACCCTACTCGTTAACTGTTGGCCAAATAAACAGATGATCTTAACAAGGGGTACTTTACTTGGCAGGCTCAGTAGCCTACATGCTGGACTCTAACACTTTAAGAGACTAATTTTACAATGAACAACTTTTATTTTGCGGTCTTAAAATTTCAAACAATTCGGCCTTCTGATAAGTTATCATGCATTAGTACTGAATTTTTAAAACTAATTTCCATGGCGCACCGAGCATCCAACAGCAACAAAAAATAGTTTAATAAAAAATAAATATATTATTGTTTGTCTAAGTTTATTGAAAATTAATTACATGATTTATTCAAAATTATTATTGCTACCATTTCACTCACTATAATAAGCTTTTTAAAAAATATGTTAGTGTAAGTGTAAATTACTTATGTTTTAAATTGTTTTAAAAGTTTGAGACATTACATCAAAAATGAAGATGGTTACATCTTAGTCCAAACTTCTTGCAGGACTGCAGGAGAAGGGAGCGGCAATGGTTCGATTTCGCGATTACCATGACAACAGTCCGAAGCGCACACCGCTGGACCAAGCTGCTATCCATTTGGTGTCAAATAATGAACGTAGCCGGTACGTAAAAGCTACTTGACGTTTCACGGCTAAAAATGAAATCAAAGCATCCTCGTTTGAATTGTTTACAACAATTTCCGACACAAGTGATATTAACTATTTATCAGTGGCGTATCTAGGGAGGGGGGAGAATTTGAAAATCCCCACGGGCCCCCACTTGAATGGGGCCCCCAAATGAGTGTTTTTTACATTAAAAATTAAGTATTACGCAAAATGTAGGGCCCCCAAATAGGTCAGTCCTCCCGGGCCCCCAAACGATGGAAAATTTCTAGCTACGCCCCTGCTATTTATGTACGTTTTTTTTTAAAGTATTTTCTATAAACATATCGATGGGACATTGAAAACCCTTTGAAGGGTTACATTTTACATTAACTTCGAATGGAGCTGCATTCTCAATATAACACTGAACATGCGTATAAACTACAGTAGTATTTGAAGATAAGCACGCGTTCAAGTGTTGTGCGTTCGCAATAGAACACACTAAATTACTTCTTTGTATTTAGCGTATGCTCAAGATTGCGACTGGCCTTGTGTAGAGCAGAAAAGCTAAACCGTAGACGACTAGATTAGACCTAGGCAAAATAAATGTCTCGAGCATATCTTTCTTTTGTGAATGCGCTAAAAAATTTTGGTTTAGGCTTGGGTTGCCCCCCCCCCCCCCACCCCAAAGAAAAACAACAACAAACAACATCAACAACACCTGGTCCAATTTTACAGTATTAACTAAATAAATAGGGCTTACACAATTTAACACTAGGGCTAAAATTATTATTTGAATGCATGATCGAAATGCACGTTGTGTGATTAAAATATACAATAAACTATTACTCATGTTATAAAGAATCTAGGTCTCTACATATCCATGTGCTATAGTTACACGTACATGTGGTACAATGAAATACATTCGTAGAATTCAGTCAAAAAAGCATGTATATCTAGATCTATATTATTGTTGTAAGTAAGACCAAAGGCTTGTGTATAAAACTGGTGAATGATAAACATGTTTCTATTTTCTTATGTGATAAAAGTCGTATCTATTTAGAAATATCTGATTATTTGTTTTAGTCCACTTACATACATGGTGTTGAGTAGAGAGAGTGTGGAGGCACCTACGCCATTTTAAATCAGTCGTTCATAAAGGGGGAAGGAAAGTTCAAAATGAAATAACTATATACCTTTGGAGGAACAATTGAATTGTATTCAAATAGATGTAGCTAAGCTAATGCTTGTCATAATGATGATCTAGACATAACTCATGGTTTACGTGAAACAATGCTTGAAAGTGTGATAATAATGGCCAGTTCATGAGTTTACATAGAAAACATATTTCAATATTTATAACACATTTCATTTGATAAACAAATATTTTATTTTCGATTCAAACATAAACAAAGTATCGATTAAAACTTACTAAATGTTAAAACAATAATAGTGTAAAGACTTAATTAAGTTTTTTTTATTTTATGAAACCATAAGTTTGTTAAATTGAATCCTTTGATGACATGAATGATAAGCTAACTGTAGACATATTTTCTCTGAAAGTGATGAATTTTGAGGAGTTTCAAACTAAAATAAAATAGACTAGATAGATCTAGAATCTAGATTCTCTGAATAGATCTAGATCTACTACTAGCGTGATTTTCAGATGTAGATCTATATTATTATTATAGATCATTATTTGAAATAATAATGAAACATCTTCTGGAAACTATCAGGTTGCACTGGACTTTTTAAAACATCATTTCTATAAATAGAACAAATCACCCATGCACTATACGGAGAATACCATACTATTTACGGCATACTCTAGATTTAATGTCAAAGTCGACTAGGTAGACTGGATACTAGAATAGATCTAGTTCTAGAAAGTAATTAAATAAGTGACAAAAAGTAAATTTAGATTTAGCATTTTAGATCTAGTCAATATAGATCAAGATTCTAGATATCTACACAAAATTAATGAAGTTTTATTTTAATTCATAATTTGGTCTTTAAATTCAAACAATGTTTTGTTTGTAGTGTTTTCGACTCGGCCTAGTTTTTTCTGTTAGGTATTAACAATAGACCGTTGCGTCATCGACCTGACCCCGTCTCGCTTCTAGCAAGCGGGCGCCAAAGCGTTTTGAGGTCACTTGATTTGAACTTGCAACTGGTGTCAAAACAATAATAGTTGGGAGAACCACAGATCTACTTAGTGTACATATTTCTCCCGCTAGAGTAATGCAACTGCAATTTCCCCTACTATACTCAAATTCTATTTTATGCGTACAATAGTGGGGCAAGTCTTTTAAAATTCATGCAATCTAGATCTAGTCTAAAATCTCATAGTAAACAAACGAAGGCTGTATCCTTGTTAACGCTGAAATTAACAGTTTTACGGTAGCTGAACGTTCAAGGCTACGAGAAAGGCGGTTTCAATATGGTGTTTAGCACGGTTTAGATTCAATCACAACTTCTTTATTTAAGGATAGAATAAAATCAGAACTAGATTAAGTGCCAGACAACTTTTCTATGTCACACAAAGGTCACAAATGGAAGGCGCAAAATTTAAAATTCTTGCCACTACGAACGTGCAATGAGCCTGTTGCGCGAGCAATGTAATGTTGATCTCTAAAGGGAGTGTATTTATAGATTTAGCAGTGAGATTTTTAATAACAGAGGTTTTAATAAGAATTTAAAATGTATATCTACTTACAACCTGTAAATCGCCATCTCCTGTGTCCATTCTCTTTCCTCATGGTAATCCATCGGATTTCGGCATAATGAGCGCGGTGAAATAGCCGATTTGAAAAGGCGAAGCCCACAGCTGTCTGTGCGGACCGTTAGCTATCTCGTAGTAAACCAGAAACTGGGTTACAACCAACGCCGCAGTCCCAAACCAAAACAAAAAAGGGCGGGCAAGGATTCAACCGAGAGCGCTGTACACACGAGTGTCTCGGATTGGTTGAGAAGGTAAATTGTATGAATTCGCAATATGCATTAGTTCCCTCGCACCGGTTAACCTGGACTAAAGCAAGACATGGGTGGTTGGTGGAACAACAAGGATATTTGCACACATTTTAACTGTGAATAAGGAGCGTGTTGCGATTTGTTTTTGTTTTGGTCAAAATATAAAAATAAAATTTTTTTAAAGCGAACAATATGGTTAAATTACAGCATCGCTTTCTTTTAACATTTTTTTTAAAATAAAAATGTATATAGATTCTAAGTACATTTGCATAATTATCCATAAATATTTTTAAAAAATCTTGTCGCGTTTAAATAAATTAGTTTAAATAACAAAACACTCTGCTTTGTTATGTTTGTAATTCCAGAAATCTAGACCTAGATCTACATATTTATTAGCTATGGATAATGCTGTTCTTGCTATTTTTAGTTGGCCTAAATAAATAATGATTATTTGTTTATGTCTGTCTCAGAGTAGGCCTACAGCATTAATGAGCACGAACTAATGCAAAGAACAGCCTACATTTTAATTTGTACATGTTTGCTTTCCTCATACTGTCAGCCCAGCAACAATGTTTCATCTTTTGGATTTTGAAACCAACCCACTCACGTCATCATTATAAATAGCTTCCAGTCTTGGGCTATCTGACCCAGAGATCGTTAGGGGATTCCCAGGCGAACGTTCTTCCCTAGTATTTATACGATCGCTAAAAGTTTTTTTTTTTTTTAAACAAGGAAATAGTTTTCCTGTTTGTGTTGCAATTATACGACCGAAAAAAATGCATTTGTGGTGACATTTTTTGAGGGCTACTGTAACTGTAAGTGGTTCTCAATTTAAATTGCTATATTTAATGGGTTTTTGAAGTTTTTCTACATTCTTAGTTAACTATTATGGGCAAGGTAAACCTATTATGTATTTGATAAAAATTGATATTTAACAAAATTAATTGGTAACATTTTCAAAGTATTTATATAGTTTTTTATTGAAACTTTTTTTTCTTAGATGGCTCAAATATAGCCTACTATAATATAGGAGCAGAAGCAGGCCTATAATTCGTCCATCATGTGTCCGGTAGATTTGAGCCTAGTCTTCTATAGCAACCTACTATACAAACATTCATTGTTATATTGCTAACTATACGCATTTAGATTAGGCCTATATATAGCGCGAATGCAGGACTAGTGTATTTTTGAAATGCTGCGATTCTCAACTCGTGGAGAACGCCCCCCTCACGGAAGGAATAAAACAATAAATAGCACGTACGTTTGTAATGGGTGTGATTATGGCAAGATCCTCGCCGTGTTAAGTGACATGTCTTTTTGTGGACTTTTGTCTCACAAATGTCGTCAATGTAATGATCTACCGGTACGACATTTGGGATGACCGTTGTGACATAAGAAAGTGGGGTTGAATCGCGTTAGGAGAGACATTCTGTTAAATGTCTTCAAAAGTTTTCTGTTCATATTGTTGCAAGCGCCTCTCGCGAAAGCCATGCCTATATATTTGATAAGGTCTTACTTGGAAGATGAATCAACATCTTTTTCTTAAAATATTTTAATTAAAAAAGAAAAGAGTAATAATTGTATTTAATATGGTTAATATTTTAACATACATTTATATATGGCTCTTCTTTCGTGGTCGAAGATGAGCACATTTCTCATATCCTATGGACTCGAAGATGACTGTTAAGTCCAATCCTCGCTGTAAAAAGCCGGCCTCGTACGTGTCATGGGTATGTTTGGTCAGATGCAGATAGGCCTGCTTGTTCTCTCAGCTATTTTGTTGGTTCGGCGCTCTTTCACCCTGGCCACTCTTCTTGCTTCAAATCTCGAGACTCACAGCTTCACACCACGAGGAGCGATCGAGAGCTAGTGCTTCCCAGCCATGAATGTCGATACCGCATTCCTTGAAGGAGCTTTTGAGAGTGTCTTTGTAGCGCTTGTATTGACCTCCATGGGAGCACTTTCCTGCACACAACTCTCTACATTTATACCTACAATGAAAATACCCCCCCCTTTTTTTTTTAGTCACTACGCGAGTTTGAGAAACGATGCTCTAGCTGGACAAATTGGAGGGGGGGGGGGTGATACGGACATTTCTTTTGTTTTCATCTGAATGAGCTTCACATTTTAAAGTTTTTTTTTAGAATTTTATTTTTTAAAAATTAGCCGTATATGAATTAGCAGTAAATATACAAAATAAAATAAAAGATAGGCCAATAGAACGGCTAATGAAATTATTATTATTTGCAGTTTATTTCTGTGCTTTTCGTTATAATTGGTAAATAAATAAACCTCGTCCACTTCCAATGATTTATCCGGAAACGGTTCTTCAAATTTAGCCTATACTATAGGCCAACATTGTAAGCAGTCTGTAAACAGTTTGTATGTATATTATTTTTAGAAATCAACATAGATTGACCAATCACAATGTGGGTTGCGTGGCTGTGGCTTCCTACCATTGCAGTGTTTACTGAGCGCTTAAAGACTTAAGTCTTTTATGTTTTGTATTTAAGTTGCAGACAAAAAAAAAATATTAAGCGTAGGCAGGGGTGGACTGGGTGTCAAAATCGGCCAGGGCATTTATATACACTCCGGCCAACAAGTTCTATATTTTATGATGGGCATCCATTTCTAGATCTATCTGTCCTCGAAATCATCATGTTAAGTTTGATGTTTCGATGTGAATGTATACTATTGTATACAGTGAACTCTAGATCTAACTTTATAAGAAATATAGGTCTTATGTTTCTTTTTATTTGCTAAGTATGTAGGCACTAAAAGGATGAAGCCTACTAGTAGCACTGTCTACGAATGACGTTACATGATTAATATTAAGTTTTTAAGTAAGTTCTATACGATTCCAAAAGTTCCATCATGACTTAAATTCAGTTTACGCAAATCCAAGTAGTCAAGAGAAGACAAAAATATTAAGTTTTTAATTAAATTCTATACGCTATCCGATGATTCCATGCACATGTTGACCATATCTAGTTTAAGCAAATCAGCTGTCTAGCTAGAAGGATCTGATTTATTTTTCACGCACACGCAATGTGACCTAATAATACGAACCATTGACATATTACTGGTCAGCTGTTACTGTGTGCTGTCAAGGGTGACATGGTACGCAATCATTGAAGACACAGTTAACTTACTTGCAAGTAGTACTGGAAGCATTTACAAAGCATTAACTCCCTTATTTCTTCTACTTCCCCTTCTCAACTCCAGTTGGAACTTTGCATAATTATTTAAAAAAACAAAAACATTTCGAAGGGGTGGTGGTCGAACGGTTAAGCGCTTGACTTCCGAACCTGAGATTTGGAATTTCGGGATTTTTAGGGCGTCTCTGAGTCCACCCAACTCTAATGGGTACCTGACTTTAGTTGGGGAAAGTAAAGGCGATTGGTCGTTGTGCTGGCCACATAACACCCTGCTCGTATAACCGTTGGCCAAAGAAACAGATGATCTTAACATCATCTGCCCCATAGATCTTAAGGGGACACTTTACTTTTTAAAACATTTCATGAATTAATTTTGTTTGATAGAGAAAATTGTAAATAAATCTAGTGATATTCTGTAAATTTGCAGTTCTCCCCCCCCCCCCCCCGTTTTTTTTTTTCCATTTTGCTTGTTTAGGATTTAATATTATTGAGCGACAGATTTCACACTAATGGCATGAATGCGCCAAAGTTACCATGAGTGTAAATTTGTTTAAAAAATATGAATAAATTGACATGCCAAATCTTTCTAATATCTTAAAATCTAAGCATCAAAATAAATCCAAAGTGACCAAGTTGGCAACAGAACAACTTGATAACATTTCTAAGTGTGAGAAAAAAAAAAAAGGTGAGATTTTCAAATCAAGTGTCATGTGTGATGCTTCAAGACAATTGGTCACTACAAGTCAACACAACTCCAAACTCACTGGACCAAGGCTTGAACTCTGGACATTACATTACTGATGGCACAGCACATGGTTTGTTCAGACCTTTCCCACAACCAAAAAATGTAAATAAAAGTATTCATTTCATTTCAAATCAAAACTCTTCATTTATGGGAGTCAGCATTTATTTTTTTTCAAAACAAAGAGACTAGAAAGAAATTAATGTGATATGTACATAATGTACCCTATTTAATTCAACTAAACAAAAAATTGTATGCATTGTCAACACTTTGCTTCTTGCAAGGTTTTTCAAAGGAACAAATAATCTAATGATAATCTCAACAGCTTAAGCAATCTTGAAAAGTTGTTCTGTGTTTGTTCTTTTAACCAAGAAAATAATACAAATAAAATAAGTAAAATGAAGGATGTCTCACTCCAAACACATTGATTTGATATATTATTGTACACACACCCCATCAAATAGTGTTTGCATTTATGAATTACATTTTAAATCTGAATTTGTTTGTTTAAATGCATGAATTTTATAAATTTAAATATATATATATATATGCCATTGACAAATACATACATCACAGAATAAAAGTTGTATTTGAATATCGCAATTTAGGTACAGTAGAGCAGCCTTATAAGTGCATGAAGGCAACCTAAATTATATTGGGATTGCAGAGAGGCAGTACCATTGCCTTATATTTTAACTTGGATTAGTAGTGGCACTGTGTGCAACAAGCATTTTGGTTAGATAACTGGAGAGATCCAGTTTGAATCTCGGAGAAATTTAAAAATTCTAAATTTAACTAAAAACTAGACATGTTTTTCTAGGAACAGCAAGGAAACCTAATGTCTATGCCCAAAATGTGTACAGGGCCAGGATGCTCTAGACAGCTACAGTAGAAAGTTCTTTTTGCTTTATAAATAATTATAACCCGAAACTAGGAGAGGATTAAAAGAATGGATTGGTCTGAATAGAAAGATGCGAAGTAGTAGTAGTAAAGCAATTAAGGATAATTTAATTCAACATCGGGCATGGCGGCTGAGTAGTAAAGTGCTTAGGTTCTCAACTGAGGGTCCCAGGTTCAAATTTTGATAAGGACTGGGATTTTGAATACATGGATTTTTAGGGCAACCCAGAGTCCACCAAACTCTAATGTGTATTTGACAGTGCGGGAAAGTAAAGGTAGGTGTTCATTGTGCTGGCCACATGATATCCTCATTAATCATAGAAACAGATGAAGTATACAATATTTACCCTTAATTAGACGACCAAAACTACAAAGATATCAACCTGTATATCAATATTTATCGATTTGTTAATTTACCAATCTTAAGGTTAAAAAAAAAAGCAATAAGAAATATAGAATGTCTCCTTGGTTTTAGCCTATTTAGGGATAAATAGACTGTGTAAACCTTAAAAACCCTTTAAAATGAAGGGAGAATCAAAACAATTCTGCTTAAGTCTGTTATTCAATAATAGTCTTTGCCACCTTTAGAGTCAATATGCATTTCATGAAATTCTAATACATTAGCAAACTAAGAGAACATATTTCTCAACTAATATTTTATTTCTATTAGATCAGCAGCTGATTTAAAAAAAAAGTTCCCCTCATTCTATACAAACATTATGTACCTCAATGTTTATTTTGTGCTATTGTATACTAAATTGTATGAAAACAGAAGAGAAACAAAACCCGTGCATTGATATAGTGTACTTGGTTAATGTTGGTTTTGTCCAAATTATTAAATACAAAATAATTAAAAATTGTAGGATGAAAATTTTTAAAACCACTGTCATCATCATTTTAAAGACTATTATCATAATCTATGATATCAAAATGTATTTATGGTACAGGAAGTGGGGGATGATCACAATTTTATGCAGAATGCCTAGCAAGTAATGCCATCCAAAATGTAAGTAACTTGAATGCCTACAATACCCTTCTTCCATTATCTTAAAAATCTGAAAGAAACCCAACAGTCTGGTTTCTGGAATTCATAATTCAATTAATGTCAGAACAACAATATCATTTCATACACTTATGATTTTCATTAACATGGTTACAAGAAAAAAATTCATTAATTTTTTTTTTTTACCTTGGTTAAAACATTATAAATGAAAAACCAAAATGTGTTTACAAAATACTAGCTGGCAGACATGTTGAGGATAGATTTCACTAAGGAACAAAATATTCTACATTTGTATTTGTTATAAATTAAATCAAGGTAAAAATCTTCAAAAGATAACTGTTCAACAGAAACATACAAATAAATATTTAAAAATATAGTTTGTCTAAACCAGATTATTTCATTCGTGTTTTAAAACAAGTTGTCAGATAGCTAATAAAATCAAATCATTATAATGAGTAAGGAAAAAAAAAAGTAGTATCAATGATTCTGGGGACATATTTATAAAATATGCCACCGTAAACATAATAGTGTAATTATGTGTATATATATTATAATTAAAAGTTCTCAGTTTGTTAACTGATAAGTTGAAATAATCATTTGCTACCTTGTTAGTGGCTCATTAATCAGCCTCATAATTTTCCCTTTTATATTCGTGTTACTTTAAACAAGTTTGTAAATGAGTTTAAAAAAATAATAACTTTCTACAGTTTTTAGCACCACAAAGACAGGCCATACTGAATTTTGATGTCTTGGTTATAGACTGGTTGGCTTCTGTTTCACAAGTAGATGAGTTGGATTCTGTATCTGAAGCCGGGGGAGTATCTGATGGCAGTGGTGTCCCCGATATTGGCAGTGGGTCTGGAGTAGGAGATAAGTCTGAGGCAGATGGTGTTAGGGACATTGAGGGTATGTCTGTCATTGACAATGAGGATTCAACTCCATGAGGTTCTGTCTTCTGATTTGTTATACCCATACTTCTAAAAGAGGTATCAGAAACATTACCTAGAAAGAAAAAAAAAATTGTACATCTAACCAGATAATATATTTGAACATGAAGTAGAATAAAAAAAAATAAATTAAAAATAAAAATCACTTTAAAAAAAAAAAAAACATCAAAGATTTATATTTCATTATATTTTTAATTTTCAAAAAGATTTGTGAAGTTACTGTTAATTAAGTTTTATATATTATATAATATAAATACATTTTAACAAAGTGCAAGAAATATATGAGGATAGTTCAAGGACTTTGAATGGCAATCACTGTAAATGTAGAATTAAAAACAAAAATATACATAAAAGTAGGTTGCCAGACAACTTTGGACAAAATAATGAAGTAGTGACTTTTGAACTTCCTCAATAATGAATTGATCCTAATGATAACTATGCGCATAATAACCTACCACTCATATAGTCAAATGTGAGTTCTTCATTAGCCTGGATGTCTCTTTTAGCAAACAGGCAGATGTGAGGTAACTGGGGGTCAAGTGTGTTGATCCAGACAACATGAACTTCAAGATTTGGATCACACTGAAATCAAGCCACAGCACAAAATATATGAACCACAAAAGAAATTTCCATGCACAAGTCAAAATGAATTTCCTTATGTTTGGACCTACAAAATTATTTCATCTAAAATCTTTTCTCTGGATTCCTTTTGGGGCTGAGTCCTATGTCTAACATGGACTCAAATTGTCAGCATGAAAGACTTCATCCACATCACTAGGAATTAAAATGGTTAGGGCTTAGAGAACAGAAGCATCATATTTTTATTTTTTAAATTACAAATATACTGTACTAACCTCGAAAAGGTAAGCAATTTGTTCATAATGCTGCCCACCCCCAATGTTTTTAACCAATGAAATGGGTAAACTTTTTAGTTTACCAGTCCTTATAAGTAATAACAGACTGAATCTTTTTTACCCAATGCTGTTAACATTCAACAATACATTTCAAAACTTACTGAGTGATTAATGAAGTGCGCTACATTGCCATATTTGCCAGCATCAACAGTATATGGTTCATCACTCTCATTGAAATCCAAGTCAAATAAATATGTGTGACCAACTGCGTCGTAATACTTTCCCCTTATTTCTGCCTCTTCATTAGTTATTACCTAAATGAATGAAAAAGACATAACTGTTTTAAATGTCTGATCGATTGCATTAAAATATATTAAAATAGGAATTATATTTTTATTATATAAAATTTAAAATAACTACAATAAGCAAATTAAAATTTATAAATATCTTTAAATTATAAACCCTACAATTTCAACACACGTCGATAAAATATTTTGTAAAAAATCTCAGACTAGAAATTTTTCTGTTTAAAAGGTTAATTTTTAAAAAAATATCATTAAGCCACTTATAAAAACAAACCAGATAGGAAAGTAGTGTTTTGTTTAAACAAAACAACAAAGTTGAATAATATCCTTAACACTAGCAGGACAAATCTTTTACTAAGTTATTTACTCACTTCACCAACATATTCTACAACAAATGAGCCTTCTTTGATCCGTTGCAATGTTTTCACTCCCCAGCCACGACTGTTGTCTGTACGGAATATGCACAGTTTAAACTTTCTTCCTTTCTGTACAACTCTGTTGACGCAATCCGGTCCACATTTGCACATCTTGTTACACTCGTAGATTGGAACTCCTCGTTGCACACGAAGTCTTCCGTTAGACTTGTAGTATGCCAAAATAGAGTCAGAGGCCACCGGGCAACAATTTTTTTTGTCCTTAAAACAATTTTGACACTCACAGCCTATCAACGGATCCTTGGGTATCACCACTCCTGGACCCTCTTTCCTCTCATTTATGTATATGAAATTTTCTGGAGGACCTTCCAAGTCAACCTTGTTCTCAACATACAGATACGCTTGGTCAAACCCTTTGGTGATTGCATTGATTTCTTTTTCCCAGTTTTTCAAGGCTTGATGGGACTCTGAGCACAATGTTTTTTTGGTCTTTCTGTGACGTGCAACTGCTGTTCTTCTTTTAAGTTTCATTTCTGTGACCAGCTTTATGGCAGTGTCATAATTCTCCACACACTTTAAAACTTTCTGGTACATGTCTTCAATTACCATCTTTTTTCTGGTGCTGCTAGCTTCATCCATTTCCACTTTTCTTTTTCTGAAGTTTTTACTGGTTAGGTGAAAAAAAAAAAGGAAATTAACAAATACATAAAATATTGAAATCATGCTTTTTAACGCATTATTAGAAGGTAAGCACTAAAGCATTGATAAGATTTGAAAAAACAACCACCAAAACAATTGTGTTCAGTAACAAAGAAATGAAGTGCTCCCTTTCACAACATGCAAACACTCAAAAGCAGACTTAAATCATTTATTTTAATTGCAAAATAAATTTAAAAAAAAAAAAGATTTATACAAATTGTACTAAATATAATTTTATTTTTGGCAGATCTTACCATGGCATCACTATATTATAAGAACAACTAACAACATCCTGAACTACAGTCCCTAGCATTTTACATTTAAAATGTTTATGCATGTTGGTGTATTGTGAGATTGTGTATTGTGAGATGAGTACTGAGTTACTATTAATTTGAGTTTCAATGAGTGGACTATTTCTGTGCTTTAATTGTTTTCAGGACAAACACATACTAAATCTATAACAGCAATTTAACAAAAAAAAAAAAAAACAACTAATATATTTGGTTCAATTGTTCCTAGTTTATTATTTTGTTTAGTCCTTGTCCCATGACTTACAGAGCACATGCCATTCATTGAGTGCAATTTAAAATTAAAAAAAAAAAGGTCAAGGTTAGGCCACTTTTTTTTAGTGCCTCTGTGATTTTAAAATCAAATCAACAATTTAGGCTTAAAATAAGCATTAACACTCACTACACTGCATTTTAACAGTGAGGTGGCAATGTGACCAACAGATTAGATGCTTCAGTACCTGGTAAATCTTTCTATTGGTTACAAGACAAAAAAACAACAAAAAACTCAAGGCTTTCACTAACAGTTGCTTTCAGATACCGGTAGTTGAAATTAGGTAACCATAAAAGATATTAACTGTCAACTTGTGGGAAAGAACCAAACATAAAACTTATAGTACAAGACATTAAAAAATGAAAATTAAGATGGATAGGACACACTTTGTGAAAACAAACTACCAATATTAGAAGGCAGGCCACTTTACTAGAATCTGCACGTCAATAGGAAAATGGGTAGAACTTAATAAAGAGGTTGGTCATCAGTGAAGCAGAGGATACTGCAATAACAAAGGAGTAAATGAACAAAGTTGCTTATAAGAGTTCATTGAAGAGGTGTGGTTGAGACCATGTGCTCTCCTGGGGATACACAAGATCAAGTCAAGTAATTCAGTACCTGATTAATATCAGGATTTTAAACGCCAGAGAATTCCCGCAATACTTTGAGATTTGTTAGGAAATGGTTGAATTGAGATGTGATTGAAGTGCGCAACACACACTAGAGGTTCTAAAAAAAAAAAAAAAAGGACTCAGAACTAAAGTTTGATGCCCAAATGAGGGTATATTGATGTGTAAAAATAAAAAAATATGCTTTGCACACAAAAAATGCTGATCATTGGTAGACCTTTTTATTGGTTCCACAACCCACACAAACATAATTTTTAAACTAGTAACAAACATATTAAGCTTGGGGGAAAAAACAACAACACAACAAACAGAATTAATTTTTTATCATAACTTCTGTACTTTTGTTTCTAAGGTCTATTAAAAAAAAGACAAACAGACACCAGCTTAAGTTAAGGAAATTAGTAAAAATTATATTTAGAATACCCACCCTGTTTTCTTTGAGTTTTCATAATAGTCCCGAAGAGCCTTGGTGCATTGCAGGTGCTCTTCAGGCTCCCAGGAGTTGAAGTGGTCATCCCAACCTTTCCATTTTATGAGGTAGAACTTTTCTCCCTGAGAGACATTGTAATGAAGAAGTTCTTCAATCTTATGTGTAAATATGATAATAATAATAATGCATGTCTTTAAAGTCCAAAGATTAATGAGGATTGCAGTATTTCCTATGTAAATATAAACATTCTGATTAAATAAAAAGTATTTCATTTGGATCAGTAAGCAGCAAAACAAAAAAAAAAAAAAGGAAACATAACTCCACTAAATTTTTAACACAATCCCTATTACATTTTGAGGTTATCATACTTTAACAATGTCTCACAATTGATAGTCACTACTAATAACTTAAATTGCATATCAACCTTATAACTAATTTCTACATGAAGAAATATTGGACTATAAATGCTGTGACTAGAAGCTGAAAATTAATGGAAATGTGACGTGATGATGGCTAGCCAATTATTTTGTCTGTTCCAAGGGAGGCTATACAGATGGATTTATGATGCTTACGACTGTTAATGTTTTAAATAATTTCATTAAGAATCTATAAAATTAATGCTCAAGTTAGCTGGGACAATAAAATGTTAATAGTTAGCATTTCTAGTTAGAGCTAATTTATAACGGATGTACCAGGTTTAACATTATCAAAGATACAGCTGTGAAGAATTTTAACAGTTAAATAATTCAGACACACTTGCTTAGCTCAAGTTAAAAATTGACTAAATGAATACATCTAAGCAATACTGGAGTATTAATCACAAATAAAATAATTTTTACTCTTTGCCAGAAATAATAAAAATGCCCTACTCATCCCATAAACAAATGGTATTTTATTTACTAGAACTAGATGTATATAGGTAGTGGTTGGCTTGTTAGCCAAGTGGTCAACACACAATTGTACTTACTTGCTCTGTGCAGTGGTCAACTATGTCTTCCACTTCATAATTCTCATCCCACTTTATAAAACCTTCAGAAACGGCTAAGAAAAAAAAAATTTGATATCAAAATAACTGTCATTTTAAAACATGTTACTGTGATACTATTTATCCACAAACCTAAAGTCTAAAGCTACAACTGTAAAGACTAAGATTAAAAAATAGATTAATAGTCTTACACTGTCTTGTAACATTTTTTAACCAATCACACCATAAGCAACTTTATAACTGAGCAAATTACTATATTGTAACTATATCAAAGTGTCAGAATAGGTACTAGCTAAGTTTGTGAATGCGCTTGCAGTATAGTGTATATTTACAGACAAACTTTTAAAGTCACTAACTCATCTCAACTCATCTGGCTATTCCTATATCTTTTGCAGTTGTACCAATGAACTATCCCCCCCCCCAGTAAATAAGTAAGCAGATAACAATAAAATAAATATACATGTACCTTACACCAGTGTTCAGACCTAAGCTCACCTTTTGTCACAAAACTTTGTAAGCGAGATCCTAATGTTTTTAGCATGGAATAAAGGAAATCTCTTTTTGTTTCCTGGGATATAGAAATCTTTTGGTTTTGACATTTTAACAAAAGATTATGAAAGCTTTCCAGGCACTTGACTTCGACTTCAGCCTAAAAAGAAAAATCATCCATTAGTTAGTATTGTTCAAGCATCCAAATATTCTTTATGACTAGATACTTTGCAAGTCGTGAAGATGGTTTCGTGTCAAAAACTAAATAAAAATAAGCAGACAATCACAAATGTTAATGTTTTTTTTTTAAAAGGATTATTCTTATAAAATACAGATTACTTAAAAAAAAAAGAATATAATTATGTTTTATGTGTTTCCATAAGTCAATCTAGTCACGTATGTTAATCAATAACTTAAACTCCGCCAAGTTATGGTTTTTTCTTGCTGACTCAGGGAGCCCATTCCATGCTCTAATAGCACTAGGAATGAAGGAGTATAGTATTTTTTTACAATTTGTCTTGCATATAAATTTTATATGAAACAATATGTTCTGACAAGACCAATGTATAATTTTTCACCTCTGAACAAGATTTATTATATAATATAATATATGTTTGAACCGAAAACCATAAAATTTGGGACGCCAAAGCTGCCTATCTTCTTGAGAGGCCCAGACAAACACCCAGAGTCCAAAGAAAAAAAAATAAAAATTAAAAGACAAGAGCTGCCTGGATCTGGAAAAACACTGTTACTAGTGTTACTCTAACCATTCCATAGACTCAGGAATATTGTCCATAGTAACAACAGAAGCACATGTGACATATATATAATTTTTTCTCTCTTCAAATCCAAAGAATTATAAGAATTATTGCAGCCCTAGGGCCTAGCTGCAACCTACATATTATTATTATTTAAATATTATGCCAAGATAGACATTTTATAACTATCGTCTGCCGCAGTAAAATTAGGAGGCTCTGTACTCTGTATTTATTTTTGTCCTAGACACTAGACAGCCTGACAGTGGATTCTCTTTTGACCTCAATTTTATACCCTTTTGTGTGACAGCTATATATATATCTTATAATGTCCCTCTAGAAAACTCTAGATCTAGTATTCTAGTAACTAGACATTACATAAAAATTTGTCACTCTGACACTCACTTCACTGGTGAATCTAGTCCTAGTAGTAGTACATATCTAGATCTAGATCTATCTATTATAAATCTATAGAAATAGTACTAGTAGTCTAGAATAACTAAGGAGAATAGTCTCTAAAGACTAGTAAAGTCCTAGAGATATAGAGTCTAGTCTTTATAGATTCTACACCAACAATGCTGGACCATTTCTTAGATATCTAGAATAGATTAGTGATTAGTTACAATTAGTAGAGATATATTTAATAAATAGATCTAGATCTATATAATAATGAGTATATATACTATTATTACTATAGTAATAGTCACTAGTGTCTATAGACTATAAATAGATCTAGACTACTGTCTTAGTGTCTACGTATTGGGTACGGTATCCTAATAAATATAGGGTGTAATAGATGTATTTACATCTGTTTAATTATAGATATATCTAGTCTAGGTCTTTGGCTAGATCTATCTAGAGTATACAGATCTAGAACTAAATCTAGATCTAGCTTACCTTTTTACTATCAGATTCCATTTTAGTAATCAACAAACTCGCGCCAAAATCCTAGGGTTACGGTGTTGCCAAATCAAAAATACAGAAACCAAAGAGAATACTCAATTGAAATATTTTTGTGTACGTTTGGCTAGGTTGCCGCTAAAATAAATACGAACGCTAAATTGCACTCCATTGTTCCCTAATTAATTTAAAAAAACATTTAAAAAGAATTGATTTTAATTTAAACAGAATCTCAAAGCATCAAACCTCCTCTTTTACCCTCAGTTAGTTGCCGATTTATTTTAATTTTAAATCTGAAAGTAACGAAATTTAAGGCTTCCTACTTTCCATTAAATTAAAAAACCAGGCTCATGAAAAGCTAAAACTTTTTCTTCCAAATATTGCTACCTTATCACTGGACAGACACATTCTGTTCGTTTAATTATTTTGAACAAATCAGGTAGGTATCGAAAGCCGCAATCCCATATCAAATTCTCAAACTTATCTGTAATAAAACACGCATCTTTCAGCAATAGATATTTCGTCGCAAACTCAAAGAGACTTGAAAAGCAACATCACATGGTCAGAACCAATTTCTTGGCACACTGACGGTAAAATCGGGCTTTCAAAGCAAAGGGTAGATCCGAGTGTAGTCAATTTTTTTTTTACAGCAACATTCAAGGTCTACAGTAAAATGTCACTTTCTCTTGGATACTAACACTTGTCTTTAAAGAAAGCAATGAGAAAAACTATCAATTCATTTAGCTACATTGTTCTTGCTCTCACTATTTAGCCGGATGTTCTTCCTGCTATTTTTGCCGAGGCGGCCTTGGCAGAGAGCGGAGCACTGAACGCACTGGCGGATCCGGGGGGGGGGCGGTAGGGGCGATCGCCCGGGAAAGGAATTATACTTCACAGATCTACCTGTAATACTATAGTGAATATGGTTTACCCAATGGTAGACGTTCGAAAAAAAAAAAAAGGCTAAAGAACGGGAAAGTAAGCCCAAGTTCTAAGTATACTTTTTTCAATGACAAAAGGATCATGATAAGCGACAACATTATATTTTGTATTACTAGATTTAGGAAGAATATAGGCCTACTGTTGTGGACTACAAATACATGTCTTGTTGTAAACAGTGTATTACGGTTCCAGTCTAGTCAATCACGGTTCCAGTCTAGTCAATCACAGCTCCAGTCTAATCAATCACAGCTCCAGTCTAGTCAAGATGAGATGTTATCTCCTACTAATTTTACATTGTTTACTTTCTTGTGACAGTGTTTATTGCTCCGCTCACACGCCATGCCCAACAAGCCACAGTGGATCCCAATGCACTACAGAAGTCGTTGATCAGATGTACTGCACAGCGGATACAGATGACTGCGCCAGAAGAAATAGTCCTGACCAAGCAATCAAATCTTCAGAAAAGGTAAATGTTCCTTCTGTAGCTCAGTTGGTCATAAAAGTATAAAGCACTTCGATCTAAAATATTATTAACCACCTTTATGCTAAATAATTTTACCTGTTATGGATTAGTGAGTGATTCGTGCAATGACTGAGCAAAGATTTAGTGAATACATTGAATAACATTTTAGTGCATACACAAACATTTGCACTATTTTGCACTGACTTAGTGAAGCACGAACATTATTTGCACTGACTTAGTGAA